>UELX01000937.1:0-56061 GCA_900480035.1 Eupelmus urozonus
AATTTAACGTAAGTGCTACTATATTTATTATTGTTCTGTTAACATACGTAAATTGTTCTAATAACAAATAAATAGTAAAATTTACTATAATTCTAGTTTTTATTGCCAGAAGTTTTTTACTAGAGATTCTGGTTTTTCTAACTCAGAGGATTTTTCTCAGTGTAGCTATTAGTCGATGCAACTCAAAAAACATTCATAAAAGACGTCTAATTCCACATTATACTCATTCATCCAAAATCAAAAAAATTCCAATATCCATAACTTCAGCAATCCCACTACAATAAAACCACACCACAGCTATCACCTCCCAACAATGCAAAACTGCACTCTCAACTCTACTCCAACACCATCGCCTCTCGCACTGCATATCCAGCGCCCACAGCACCGCGGCTAATTGACACGCGAGGCCCGCTCGGCAAGCTACACATATACACACACACACATCTCACCTCTTGCGACGCTAATCTATACACGCGTGCGCGCGTACAGACGTGAAAGAGCCGCTGCCGCTTGCGCGCGAACCGCTCGGCTCGTATTATACTTTGTAATGCACGTGCAGAGGCGGGCGCGTGCTAGAGGAGGCGTTGCTCGTTAGGCCGGCGGCCGGAAAATTAAAAGAAATCGAGTCCCTAACACCTAGAGCGTTGCCGCTGCCGGGATGATGGAAAGCTGCGGCTTTTTCGTTGCGCCGCATTTGTCTAAATTAGGAGGCTAATTTTTCTCGAATGCCGCCGAGTTAATGGAATATTCTTATCTAATTGTTTTTTTTTTTTTTTTTGGGTGGGCTGAAGATTGTACAATTCTTAGGCGTTATATAAAAGGCAGCTTGAAAATTCGGATAATAAGTGTGATATCTAACGAGAAAACATTTCGTAATCCAGCGATTAATTTTCCAAAAAATCCCGGCGATGAGCAGACGAAAAAGCAGCTCCGCATCCGAAAAGAAAAGGTGTCTATGTCTGGCGCGGCCGAGAGCTCGGCCGTCGTCTCACAAAAGTGCTGCGTCGATCGATGAAACGATACGCTGGCCAGATAAAAAGTTAAACGTTCGCCGGCGAGACGATGAAGTGGCCGAGGCAAGAAGTAAAAAATAAAGCCCGAAAGAGAAGGTGGTGGGGGGATGCAGGAGGAAAAATAAGAGAAAAACCACGCGCATATACCCGAGCGGCTCGAGGAATTCACTTTTTCAGCTGTTTTCGTATTACACGAGAGAGACGACGGCGGCGTTATTTGCGCCCGTCACGCGAGAGCGCGCGCGCGCGCTCGTTTAATCGGCCGAGATGACTCTATCAAGGTGATTGATCGAAAATTCGCTGTAATTAATTATCTTTGTATTTTAAGCGCTGCCGTTTCAATAAAGGAAAATAGTTTTTTTCGAGAGGGTATATTAACGATGCGGCTAGTGGCTCTTGAAGTATCGGCTGGATCTCGGCTCTTAATAGCTAATTTATTGGCTGCTTTTCTTTAGAATGACGAATAAAGCCTAACCAACTCATCGCTATACAATTAACAATTTGAAAAACCAAGCCAACGCTCTCTTTGTCACCATATATTCACCCCTAAAATCGTAAACTTCGGCTTCTCCATTCCAAGCATTCCTGTTTTTGTTCGTCCGAGGCGCGATAATGCCCTGGTGCGCTCGCGCGAATGGGGTGACTTTTTCTCTCGCCGGCGGCAAGAAAAACACGGCGCGAGCGTACTCGAAGCGACGCACTTGTCGAGTCTGTCCAACTCCCCGCGGGGGAATAGATAGGATATAGGGAGAGCCGGATGGTCGTTATATCGATATACGGCTATTGTTTTCGAGGCCGGACAAAGAAGTTCTCGCAATCTTGGGAAGATGTTTGTTCTGAATATTCTTCGCTGGAGTGGACGTATATTTCCACTGGAGACGCGTACACACACACAAGCTTCGTGTTTTCTTTAAGCTCGCAAATGCACCGTCACTCAAAGCCACTCGCAACTAAATGCGCTAACGAAAACAAAGCGGGCCGCGAAAAGAGCCGGGGAAAATTCCGCGAGGAAAGAGGAAAAAGCAAAGTCGCGTTTTGAAAGGCCGCTTTGAACGATTACTGCAGCTCCAGCTCTCTCCGAATCTATTTTCATCGGCAGCAGCGGACAGATGTATATACATACGCGCGTGTGCATCGATCATCATATGTATGTGTCTCTCCCCCTTACGCTACTACTGGCTGCTGTCTCCCTCTCTCCAATCTGCAGTCAATTGTTTCCAGCTAAACTGTTTGCCTTTCAGTCGGCACCCTTTTGCCGCCGACGCGGGACGTCTATTTGCTCCGTTAAACGCGCGCGCTCGCTCGCTCGCTGAAAAAGATCGAGTTCGGGAGCTCGCCTCGCTTCTCCACTTTCGACTTTCTCTTTTTTTCTCCTCTCTCGGAACGCGCTCTTTCATTTTTTCGGCAACTTTGTGTGCGCGCGAGCGACTCGCTTAAAAGCCGCGTACGAATATTCGTTTGATAATGTCGTTAAGGGAGGGGAAAGAGTGTATATATGCCGGAGGATTTGATTTAAGGGGGGGTCTTGCGAGCTCGCCGATTGGCTTTTAGTTTTTGTTTCTGCAGGGGGAGAGAAAAGAGAGCAAGGAGAGCGCCGGCTTTTGTGGCTTTTTCTGGTTTTCAGCGGATTTTGTAATCGCGTTTACCGATAGTCGCGATTTATTAAGATGAATGAACGGATGGATGCGCCGATTTTTGCCAAGGCTTTTTTTCCGAGCGAAAATTGTTACGGATTATAACGCTGGGGGAAAAAGGCCAGAAACCGGAACAAGCGAAGAGTCAATAAAGCAGCCGCAGTGTGAAATCATATTTCAACGTGTCAAAAGAAGCGGACAAAGTGTTTCGAATCGGGCGCGCTCGCGGGTGACTAGACACAAAGCGCTAGATTAAGATCGAGAGCCACTCCAACGAGGATATAATTTACAGAAAGCTCCAAACTCGCCGAGAATCACCTCGCGTATATAAGAAACTCCCCCCGCGGAGCTCATCATCGATCGATCTATAGTAGGCGTTTTTCATCGCCAATAACGCCGGGCTGTAGAGAAAGCCGACCCAAAACAAAAAAAAAAAACGAAGAAGAAAATTCTATCGACGCTGTGTATACATACACACACAGGCGATACGCTGAAATTAAGACGGCGCGATATGGCTTTTCAATTTGAAAACAATTAATCATCCAGCGTCCCTCCACTTGGTAACGGCTTAATTATAAAACAATCACACGCGCCGCTCGCGCGCGCGCGCAAGTAAAATAGCCGATCGACTATGTGCTAAATCATGCTGGGCTCGTTTGTTACGGGCGCGCGCTGGATATACTCAAGGGTGCCGGGTTTGTGTAGAAGAAAAGCCGCTGGTGCATGTTTGTGGTGTGCCTTTGGGAGTTGCGTGTAGGAGGATGACCCCATGTCGAGCCGAGGTGGAAACGGCTTTTCTGTATAACGAGGCGCGAGCGGTTAAGGCGCTTGTTTCAGTTTTTTTTAATGAGAGGGATGTGTATCGGTGTTTGCTGTGTAATAGGGATGTTTGAGAGGAAGCGGGCTTTGCTGGGTTTGTGGCTTGCTGTGATGTGATGGGGATAATGTAATGAGGGTTTGGAGAAGGTCTGTGATGGGGTAGTTGTAGTGTGTTTTAGATAGATTTTTGAGGAATTATTTTATTTTTTGAAAAAGTAGTAAAAAGTAAGTTTGATAATGTATTATTTCTATCATTTTTGCAATACTGCATAAAAGTGAAAATATGCTTTTTAATAGGAAATCGTGTCTACCAATATACTTTGTGGCTTATAATAATGCCATACTATAATTTTTTACACAGAAACGTTACATTTTATACACATACACATTCGACTAAAATGACTTTAATATCCATAATACGTTAACACGTCACCCTCATCCTCAAATCCAAGCGGGCCCCAATATTTTCACTCCATCTCGTCAACCGACGGATTATAACGAGATTAACGTCGTCGAAAAAAGGCTATCGCTATATCAAAGCCAGCGACGCCGCTCGCGATCTCCCGCACAGTCAAACGCGAAATATCGATTCCAGAAATCGGCCGAAATAAAAAGAAGCGCCCACTACTCCCCAGTCATCCTCCACAAACCTGACAGACAGAGAGTCAGAAAGAGAGGGCAAAGTATTGGCCTCGCGCGTTTCTCCGTATATATATTCAGAGCAGCCCGTCGCTTTTTATAATCCGTCATCGATCGATATATATACCTTTCAAAATATTCCGGCTCTTTTTGTCCTGTCGGCCGAGCTGGCATGACATATCGCCCGGTTTCTATATATACGTACGAATATACCGTAAAAGGGGCCTGATATATATACGTCGACTTTGCGCTGCGTGTGTATGTCTCGGGACCTCCGAGCTGGTAGCGTATAAGATATCCCTTTACGATTCGAGCGGAAAATTTCGGGAACCGAGGCGTTTTTTTCAAAGAGGAGCAAGTGCGATTTCGTCCGCCGGCTCGCGCGGGATGAATTCAATACGCGGCCGGGTTCGGCTGGATACCTGGGCTTGAAATTCGATGAAATTTTCGGAAGGTCGCGCGGAGTCGATTACATTGGAAAAATGAGAGGCGTTTGAGGTATTTTGATTTCTGGAAGGATGCCGGAGGCTGCTTGTAATTTAATAGATTTAAGATGATAAATTTGAATAGTAAAGTTTCGTTAAGTCGCAAGGCTTATACGGATCTGTTTGTTAAATACGTCATTAATTCAGAAAGATAGAGTCTAAATTTATTCGATGAGCCAGTGCGCGCGGGCTCCACTCACGCGTCAGCTTTACATTTACGAGCTCTCACTCGCGAGCGGGCAAAAAAAGTCGAAAAGCATCGCACACCTATATTTAACTCGAAAGTCGCTCGAAAAAGCGCGGGCTCTGGCATTTAAAAAAATTGATACACCTACGCGATACACAGGATTAAAGATACGCATTCGGAGACGTAAGAGCTGAGTGGATGAAAAAAGAGGACATCTCGCGCGCGAAAGAAAAAGTCGATAAGGAGGAGCTCGCGAGCAAAACGGCCAGTAAAAAATCATATACGAACGAAAGAGAGAGACCTTTTAAGCCACTTCTTTCTCATACCTATATATACGCATCAGATCTTTGGATGTGCTCAGCCGAGTAGAGAGCTAAAAGTGTGCGCTATAGACCACATCTCTCTCCTTCCTCTCTTATATATATATCTCGATGATCTCGCATTATATATATCTTCTCTCTCTCTCTCTTCTCTCATTTTATTTTCCTCCTCCCTCTGTATATACCGAGAATCACGAAGGTATACGCTTCATTCATGCTCGAGGGATTCCTTCTGTTTCTGAATACGGCAGCGCAGGAGCGGCCCCGTGTATAAGGAGACTATATACGGCGGCGGTCGGCGTGGTCAGATTGTCAGCCGCTTAATTAAGCGTGAAACGAGCGCGCCGCCGCCGCTGTTCGGGACATTCGATACACCCCCGCGCTCGCACGGCTAACGGGCCGTTTTATACACATACACAGGGAGAGGCTGGCTCCTCTCTCTCTCTCTCTCTCTCTCTCTCGGAAAACACTAGCCAAAGAGAGAGAGTAGAGAGCACAGGTACCTGTGCGCGTGTGCGCGAGCGGCTGAGGTAACTGGATCTGGAGCGAGAGCTCTGGAACTCTATATATCGCAGGTGCTGCGGTGGCGGCCAGTGGCGAGTATATATGTATAGGCGCTCCTCTTACTCTCGCTCTGAGCCGCTTCTTCGGGTGTTTCGTGATCGAGCTCCAGAGGAGGATCCCCCAAGTGATTTGCAGGGCGTAGATTTTTTTGGGATTTGAGAATTTTTTTCAGTTTGTACTTACTATTATGTGCGATTCATAAAATACTTGATTCTATAGTTAAAGACACAAGCAGCACACCGACTCTCGGAAGCGTCGGAAGAAACGTTCCATCACGCCCTCTTGTCGAGAGAGCCGCGCGCGCTACTCACATATACACAGCGCGCAGCGCCATATTTCACTTGGGCAGGACCGACAATAAGCGAAGGGCTATATCGCTTACCGGCGCTGGAATACCGGCAGCCAGCAACCCTTTTCAGAGAGACACCGAGAGAAAGAGCCCGATGCTTTTTTTTCTCCACGCACTCACCTTTTCAACGCCTCGCATTCTCTTTTTAACAAAGCCCGGCCCTTTCATAGCTCGCCCAAGGCTCGGTAACTACCTGTATATATACGAGTTTTCCTACGGGGCACTGAGAGGGCTATTATTTTTCCGTTCGTTTCTTGTTTATACCTAATACCCTACTAGGTATTTGTAATTAGCGACGGTGTAGCTTGGGACTCGGGGTATTAGACACCAGAACTCTCAATATCTCTAATTCCCCATCAATCACAACAATCAGCGATTTCGCAATCAAAAATACCGCTACATCAAACGGAAAAACTGGAAAAATTTTGCCTCCTGCACAACAGCAGCCCCTCCCGGCGATCCCGCAGCAAAAACCTCTCACCGCGCGCAGGCGCATTCAAGCCTAACCCTCCGGCCTCCCACACGCATTAATTCACGCATTGTTCGCAGCTCGAAGCAGGAGCTAGCCTTATACATATATATATATATATATATCCCAGCTCTCTACACACGTCAGCCGAGCTACATATACCCTTCACCGTCTCTTTCAGCGAGAGCATAAATGGCGTTGCTTTAGCGGGGCCTAATGAGTGGCCATTACCGGCTCGCGCAAGGCCTTAACGACGATCACGCCACCGGTTGACGAGATCGATGCGAGAGCCGCAGCTCTCGTCCCGATGGATCATCTCTTTCTCTATGGCTTCTTTTTATCCTGCGAGCGAGGGCTCGTTTGTTGCGATCTCAGAGGAACAAAAGGCGCCGACGATGGATAGGGGGAGGGAGATAGAGAGGATTGCACGATTTTTCTCGCGGAATCGATGCTATATAGGTGGGTTGAGAGGATATTGCTGGATGATTTGTTTTTGTCGTGGATGAGAGGCTACCGTTGTGGGTTGCTTAAGCGGCGAGGCTTTTCCTTTGACGAAATATGGAGTTTGTGTAATTATTTTTTGGGATTAATGAATTAATTATTCATCGGGCCGAAAGAGGATTTTTTTGAGCAGTGAGCATGAGTTTTTATGAAACGATTCGCTCGCGCATCCCGGCTGCATTCTCTAATCGCTATTTTTTCAGGCTCCACACGAATGAGCCGTGAAATCGTTAATTAAAAATTCGATATCAAAACCGTTTAGAAAGCCCACAAAAAAGCCTCATTTACCGCGCTAATCCCTCCCGAAAATAAATAATCCAAACCGCAAAAACCTCAACTTTTTCAACATAACCTCCCGCCTCTCGCTCACCAGACCTACCTCACTAATTCCACCAAATTACCCAAACCTCGCGTAACAAGTCGCGTCAGTAGCCCGCGCTCAGCCGGTAAAGTAGAAGTGAAAGGCGAGAGATCGATTCTCCCGTCTGTATATACACACACGCGCGCAGCGTGGAGTCGAATTAGCGAGACTCGCGGTCCAATATTTCGCCCTAATACACACCGCAGCCCCCCCGCAGGCTGCGCAAGCCGGGGGGGAAGAACAAAAAGCGAGGCGCGGAAACGAGCGATGACAGCTGGCCGATCGGCTCTTCTCTCTGTGCATTCGCGACGCGGATGTATCATTTTCTTTTGTTTCTGCGAGGGAAGAGTTCTCGGTTGTTTGTAATGGGGCTAATTGGAGGGGGGAGGAGTGTAATTGACTTTCTGCGTGTCTTAAGGTGAACTTTTTCGTCGGGAAGAACAGCGAGGTAAGTACGTGAGGTAATTATTTTCGGCTGATGAGTGATTGGAGTAGTTGTAAGGAAACGTAACTCGGCTTGTTATTCAGTCCGTTATTAAAACTTCATTTCACAGTGGTATCAGCGACACCATCGCGCGTAACCCTCGCTAAAAAAGACACTCGCACGCAAATTTCGGCATAATTAACAGCAGCCTCGTCTCAGACGTCGGAGGAAAAAAGAGCAAACACGAAGAAGGCATCTCGGTGACAAGTCATAAATCAGTCGCTCTCAGAACCTCCTGACAAATTCGTACAAAAAATCGGCTGGTAGCGCGGCTGCTCTCGTGTGAAAAGGGGGCCGGAGCGTTAACACCCGCCTCCTATAAAAGGCCCGCGCGCGCGGCGAATATATGATGTATATCAGCCGTGAACGTCGAAATTTGGAATCATTAGAAAGTCGAGGGCGAGCGAGAAACCGCAATCTATCACTTTGGATCTATCTCCCGAGCGGAGGCAGGTATGTGTGTGTGTATGTAGGTGCGAGGCGGGCAGGTGTCATGGCTCGCTCTCTCGCTTAATGACGCCGCCCGAAAAGCGAAATTAATCATCGTCGCGCCCGCCTGATATACGCCTTTGTCTTTGATGGTAATATGCGGGCGGGAGGTGATGGAAGTTTTCCGTGCAGGTGGGGAGATGTTTTGCGGAATGATGGTTTTTGATTGGGGGGTTTATGGGTTTGGTGGCCGATATGGGGATTGATGAGGCTGGAGAATTGGCCGATTTGTTTTCGGCGCGTGGATCGTATGGTTGATTGTTTGGGGTTTTTGTTGTATCGGTTTGAGTGATTGTTTTGGTATTATTGGCGAAAATGAGTTTTTTGCTTAATCCATCAAAAGACGTGCGTCTAATTTACGAGACGTTGCTTTTCATAAGCATGACTTCAAAGAAAGCCGATTAAACACTTTTCTAACCAATATCTTAATACCCGTCAATCCCGAAATCCTCTTGTAAAACTAGCAATATACTTTCCGAATCCCCCTTAAAAAGTAAATCAAAAAACCATACCCCGGCAAAGTTCGGCATAATTCTTGACTCGAAATTAATTAATGAATCTCGCCCAGCCCGGCAAACGCACTAAATCCCCTCGCAAAAGTTTCTTCTCCCGCTCGAAATTTCCCTCCTTACAGCAAGACGAAACTTAGGCTCTCGCGCTACACCTCCTACTCTCTCTCTCCACCTACATATATATACATACATAAATCGATCGGCTTCACACGAAACTTCGTACCGATATCTCGCCAAGCCTTGGCGCAGCTCCTCGCACAAAGAGCAGCTATACATAAGCCACCCTTCGCGCGAGTTTCCCTAGCCTAGGAGGGGGCAAGAGACGTGTTTTCTTTGCCTCGATCCTCTCGAGGTTATCAGATTTTCATAAAGTCCCGGCGCTGTCTCTGTGTTTTCCTCCTTGCTCTCGCAGCGAGTTTTTCACTTTCATTGTTTCGCCTTCGATTCTTTCTCCACCCTCCAGAGCGGCTCTTTTTGGCTTCTGGATATATACGCGCCGAATCACTTCTTGGGCTTGCAGTGTCGGCTTGCTGGGTTATATTTGGGGGGAGGAAAAAAGCTTTCGCCAAGAAAAATACGAGGATAACTGTAATTTCTGCCGAGTGTATGGGCGGTTCTTTTGTCTCTCGGAGTGCGTGGAGAGGAAAGTTCGAGTTGGTGGGATTTTCTTGGATATGTGCGTAAGATGATTCTGAACTGTCAGCAGTTGCGGGAGTATAAGGCGGTATTAGATTGTGCAGAAATGATTGTATACTTGTGGTGTTTAGAAAATTCGATTATAAGTTTATTCCAAATAGAATAACTAAATTAATATTACAACTATAGAATTTCTATAGACTAACGGTATATCGACTACCCAGAATTTGAAAGTGGCCAGGAACCTAAACCAAAGGCTGGATATTCATTACCTCAAACCGATCCCCAACAACTCGAGCAAAGAAGATCAATTCGATCTAAGCACGCGACCTTTTTTTCTTCTGATCGCTCTAGAAACAAAGCATACTCCGCTCCAACTATAACCATCATGAATTCGATCCTATTGAGCAATCGTCGAATTATACCCTAGAAACCAAAAGACGGACAGAGAGACACTACCTCGGAAAGAAAACCTCATTCATCGCGGTTCCTCGAAATCGAAAACTCCGATCGTCGCATCGGCTTCCCTTGCGTACGCGATACCCTGATTCTCTCTCATACTTAGTTCCAGAAAGCGATACTTTACCGCCCGCGTCGGAATCGTTCTTCTCTCAATTCTCAAAACTCACAAAACTTACACACAGACTACACAACCAAACCAAGAAATCCAGTCTACTCTTAGGCTCAAGAATATCGACCGGCGCACATATACACACGCAGGCTCTCGAGTGCGCGAACTCGCTTGCAGAGAGATAGTCCAGCTTGGCGGCGGTGGCGGCGAAAGAGCGGAGATTGCTCCGGGGCGTGGGGCGTCGAGCATATTGAATAACTCGCTCGCTGGACCGCGAAAATATACTGGCGGCGGCTTCACGGATCGACCTTCCTGCGCGCGCGCAAGCCGCTATACGAAAAGGACCTCCGGCCTCCTCGGGGCGAATCTCTGTATCTCGCTCGCTTCTATAGTTCTCTGTTCTCTCTCTGTGTGTGTGTGTGGATAATACAGGCTTTTCTCGTCTGGCTGGCTGGGCTTTTGTGCGGGTTTGCGTTCTGGTTTGTTTTTCGTTTTTAATTTTTCGCGGGTAAGTGGATTTTTTTTCGGGAGGCTACTTGTCCAGAGTAGACAATGGAACTGTGGGAAGGTAAAAGTCGAGCAGTGAGTTGCGCGATCCGTTGTCGGGGTGCTGCGCTTTTATTCTGAATGGATTTCTTCTGTTGGTTAATGCTATAATGTTTTGCAAATGAAATTCTAAACATACAATGAATTCATAAAACCATAATTCTGTACATTTTATATTACTTTTCTGAAATACATGAAAGTCGTAAATACCTGTACCGTATTACTCCAGATTTTACAAAATTTTAACTTAAGAGCACACCCCTAATATTTTGTCATTATTTCCAAAAATTCAGCCTTTCAAAAAATCCCAAGCAATCCTTTTCAATCCACTCAGCACGCGTAGCAACCGAATTTTTCACTTTTCTCTCTCTCTCTCTCTTTTCTCGCAAAGCCCACGACACAGTCATAATAAGCTACTCGCGCTTTCGTCGCATCTCGCAAAGAGCTCCGGAGAATATTACTATGCGCGCTGAAAACCGACGGTGGCGCGGATCCAGGAGAGGCGCACGTAAGCTGAGTCGTCACAAAAAAGCATACGTATATGTATGTCTAGATCTGCGTAGGCAGCTAGAGGGGAAAAATTTCTGGGCTCTCTCGTACATGGAAAATTGGCTGGGTTGAGCCAGGAGCGAGCACGGGAAAAGATGCAAATCTCGACTCCCTTTTTGCTTTTTCTTACGCTTTTCGTTATGTGTACGTGAGCGCGTGCCCTAATCCTTTGCGTTGTTTACACGCTGCGGATGTCGGGAGAATATTTCGGAGTGGCTTTTTAATACAGGTAGGGAGTGAACGAGATTTTTGGTATCTACTGTCTTAAATATTTACTGAAGTTTTATAATAGAAATTTATTATTTCTGTTTTTGAATAAATTTTGAAGTCGAACAAAAAATGTTGAAGACTGAAATTTCAGTCACTCGACACGATCCATTTTTCATTTATTTCGCACTAGCGCGCACGAAAAGAGATTGTTAAGCTCTTTTTTGCCAGCGCTCATTATCCTTAATTATCTATGCGACCAATGAATATACGAGGTCGATTGCCACTTGATAAAAGACACGTATCAATTACGCCGTCGGCTTTGACGTTACGCAATCGCAATATTAATGACGCGGCACCGAGCGCGTTAATCGTCGCACTCGCAAGATCTAGGACGTAGATTTTTAATTGCCACCGGTAATGGCTCGCAATGACAGTTAACGTGTAGTCACAGTTCCGAGGATGTGAATAAGTTTTCGGAATTTTAAATTCACGATACTACTAATACAACTGGAGATACGCGTTGAATAATGGCTAAGCGGTTTGAGTCAAACCAAGCCTGCGATCGCCCGATCCCGTAAATAAACAGACTCCACTCCCTTAACAACAGCATTACTCGGCCAAATCGAGTCCCTCGTCCCTAATGAGCTTAAATCCGCAAAACTCTACTCTAAAAGCGGAAAACTCAAACCTGTTCAAACCTGCTCGGCGCGCCTCTACATAAGAAATCAGCCCGCAATTTGTTTATACACTCCGCTTCATAATTCACAGCGGCGCACACCTCACAAATATATATATACAACCGCCTCAATATACACCTCCCTCCAAAAACTGGGCGCTATCCGCACATTTTACGCGCGCGCAGAGCCATATCCGGGTTTTTCCCCGCAACTATATATATCGAACAGCCCCACTCGTAAATCAGGCATCGCAAGGTTCGCGCCTGCGCGCGCGCATGGGTTTACCCACACGCGCGCGCAAAGGGCCAGCCTCTCCGGGCCACCCCCGCATCACAATAATAATCGTAAGTCCGCGCGCTGTCGCTGGGAGAGGGCCAGCGCACAGTACGACCACCAGTCGTTTTACCTGTAGGTAGCCGGCGGGCAGCTCCGGGCCTTGACAGGTGGGGAGGTAAATATATATCCGTGGAGTGGGATGATCGGGCCCGAGCGGTTAGTGAGGCCCTTTAAACGACGTGACCGAATGAAGGAGACGGGGATTATCGCTATTGCTGGTGTACTTGTAGGTGGTGTGCGCACTGCGCTGCGCCTACTTGAGAGTGAGAGAATGCCGGGGCTTTCCCCCGTAAGGTGTGGAGAGGAATATTGCTGGAGAGGGATGAGTTTAAAGGTTTGGCGAGGTGGATGGGTGTGAGGGCTTGGTTGGGAGTAAGTTTGATTTTGGATGTTCGAGATGTGTTTTACGGGTTTGAGGGGAATTGTTGTTGGGAAGAGGAAATTGATAAGTTTCGGTAGTAATGTACTGTAAGGTATAAAGTTGGAGAGTCATAAATTTTAGTGAAGAAGGTGGCTATCAAAATTTTAAATTCCCCTATCCGTTATTGCGAAAACTATAAAAAAGAAAAACTACCTGATCTAAAATTCAACACCCATTAAAATCACTTAAAAACACGCATAAAAATCCCAAAATCCAGCCACACCAATTTTCCTCATCCACTCAACATCGCTCCTCAACGCAAACATCAGCAGCCCATCTCCCGCCTCTCAGCCAAGATATTCCCGTCGCGATTCTCCAAATAGCGCCTGCCCAGAGAATAGGCTCGCGCAGACGTTGGGGAGAGCATTTGCGAAAATACGATTTGAAAGACGTAATTTGAAAATCGGCGATGCGCGCGCCCGGCAGTGAATAGAGCACAAGCGCGACCCTCCGTCGGACGTCGAAATGAAATTACGCGACCCTCTCCCTCTATATATATACACACGCGCAGATCGGGGACGTATTTCTCTTTCTCTCTCTCTCTCTCTCTCTATGTCTGCCTCCTCGTTCCGACGTGCGGGGGCATAAAGGCTCGTTTGCCGAGGACAACACGACAATTTGACTGCGGCCAAGAGGGGGGATCTAAACCGCTAATCGTTTCGCGATTAACTTCCATTAAACGCTACTTAATAAACAATAAACGAGGCGCGCGCTCTCGCTTTTATACACAGTATATACACACGAGACGAGAGAGAGAGAGAGAGCCTTTTAATTTTTCGAGCCTGGATACTTTATGGTGCAGTGTGTGTATGTATATATGCAGTCGAGGGCGTGCGCGCTTGTTATAGTGTCGAGTGTGTGTATGCGATTCTTTGGAGAGGGAGCTTTGTGAGTGTATAGGGAGTATTGTGGCTTTCTTTTTGGAGTGCGAGGAGAGCTTGAGCTTCGACGATCCTGCATAATGGCAGGCGAGAGAGAGAGAGAGTCTAGTGGCTGTTGGGCCTCGAGTGGAGGACACTAAATCTTGTATTCGTGAAACTGATTTTGTTGGCGCGCTGGAGAGGAGACGGTAATGAATAGTGAGGAGAGGACGCTTGGCTTCTGGTTTCGTGGAGGTTGAGCTCTGAGTTTTTGATGGGAGCTGTGGGATTTTATGATTATTTTTGGCGTTGATGCAGTTCTGTTTCGCGGTTTGATTTTGGACGGGATATTTTTATTTTTTGAAAATTTTGATTGATTCATATTTATAATAGTGAAATTCAATATTGTAAAAATGAATACAATTTGCAACTAAATACATCTTTTACGTAAAAGGCAGTTATTAATTTTTTCATGTTTCTTTCCAGAATTAGGGTTTTTACGAAAAATTCTTTTATCACCCATTCATAGGTATTCATAAATTATCGGACACGTATTTTTTCTTTTCCGGATTAATCAACTAATAAAGACGTTATAATGAATTAATAATTCACTTTGATATCTGTTCCCGTAAGAAAAAATAAAAATGCTATAAAAAACTAAGAACGATAAGGCCTTAAGTGCATAAATCTCGCTTATTAGAGATAGTCTTCTATATTGTTTTGGGCTTTGAATCGACGGAAGGATAGACAATGAAATTGAGACAATGAATGAAAAGAGCAATTCTTCGACTATTATTCAATTTATGTTTTAGATTTAATGAACTTTCAACGGAACTCAATAGACATTAATGCTCATTCTCGTTCATGCGACGCATTAGAGTGCACTGCTATTACTATAGCATTATCAACAGATTTTTTAAATACTTCTACTATGTAAGTACTATGAACTGCCACAATAAGATTTAATTTTAAATAACAACGGATTATTTGTATTTATAAATACTATCTGATGTTTGATAAATTAGTTTGAGTGTATTCTAAGATAAACATAGATTTGTGTAAGACTATGAAGAATCTACTTGACTTTGTGTTGGATCTGAGTTATGGTAAACATTATTCTAAGCAGAAAGCGGGAAACATTAACTTGGCAATACTTCTCAACATCTATAATCCTCAACACGTCATTTACACTATATTTTTCTTGAAATACTGCTCATTTCGTTTTTACTTAAAATAACTAAACTGTTAAATGCTAAGGTCATGATTTTTAAGTTTTTTTTTAACCCAGAATAAGATGCTCTAATCACAAAAGAATTTTCTTTTAAAAATATTTCTTTAACCGCGTGTATATTACCAACAAAGGATTATTCAAATGTAATTGTAGACCCTAAGTAAGGAATAATAAATCGACACAATTACACATCGACATAATTAAGCAACCTCCTAGTAACGCCTTAATCCTAATTTTCCAACACCCCACCCATCCTCATTTAAACCAACTCTCCCCAACAAAATAAAACCAGCTGATCTCACCTGTTCTTAGCAGCGGCGGCCCTGTCCCTCTGTCTCCGATTCTTGAACCAGTTGCCGACCTGCGTGGGCGTGAGTCCCGTCGCCGCGGCCAGCTCCCTCTTCTTGCCCGGATTCGGATAAGGATCCTGCAGGTACCACTCCCTCAGCAGCGACCTGGTCCTCTCCTTGAAGCAGTGCGTCTTCTGCTCGCCGTCCCATATCGTCCTGGGCAGCGGATATTTCTTCCTGACCCTGTATTTGTCGACCGGCCCCAGCGGCCTACCTCTCAGCTTCTCCGCCTCCTGGTAATGCGCCTCCAGCCACATAGCCTGGAGCTTGCCGTGCGAGTCCTTCGTAAACTTGTGCCTCTCCAGGATGGCATAGAGCTCGCGGTAGTGTCCAGAGTGAAAGGCGACGATCGCCCGCGCTCTAAGGACGGCCTCGCTCTGGTTGAGCTCCTGGATGTTGGGGTGGGCGACGGGCAGGCTCCAGAGGAACCTGGCCAGCCGCTCGATGTCGCCGGACTCCTCGAGGGTCTCGCAGACGGTGGAGACCTGGCCGACGGTGAACGAGAGGGTGGGCAGCGCGAAGACGGGCGACGGCACGATCGGTCCGTTGCCCGAGCCGGGCACCGTTGTGGCACCGGCTGTCGGCCCGGCGGGCGCCACAGCTGACATGGTACCAGCCGACGGATAGCACTTAGCGCTGAGACGGGGCGAGTTATCGCTCGGTCGGGGCTAAGGTCATTTTTCGTTTTGACGAATTTTTCACGAGGGTCGAGGGGAGGCTGGTGGTGTGGATTGTCACTGATTTTGGAGCACGTTAGCGTTTTTATTTTAGAGGTTTTAAGATTGCACTGAACACTGGTTTTCTTCCGTTCACGTTCTGCTTTCAGACGTCATCGCCCGACAATTGTTATATATTTTCACGGCACACGTGACCAGCACGATGTTTTCAATAAATTTCACGAGTCTCGCACGCTGGATTCTCTATACCGCTTGGTTTTCTTCCTCACGAAGCGTCGCATCTCGCGTGGAAGCTCCGTCGTTATAATCGCTGCTGTCCTTGCACACAATCACGGTCCCACCTCTACAACCAGCTCGGCAATTCTACGGTAAACATCGACGCAGCAGCGGGGGCGAAATTTCGTAGCGCGCACCTCGCGATTCTCGGCTTAAAAACTAAAAGAAAAAAAGGAGAAACGAGGCGATCCTGTCCTTATCGCGAGAGCGTGCAGTGGGCCCCAAGTAAGAGAGCAGAGGAGGCGCGCGTAGCCGCTGCTGCTGGCTTGGCTGCGAGCGCGCGCTACGCAGTGTGTGCTGCCTCGATCGTATCGGATAGCAAACTGGTTTCGCTTACACGAGCCGGCATCTCGGTGCCGGCCCTACCCAGGCAGGCATGATACGTTTGTATGCCTGGCCGCTGCTGCTGCTGCTGCTGCCGCCGCCGCGCAAGAAGGGGAAGAGCATCTCTCTTTCTCTCTCTCTCCTTGGCAGCTTGGCATATACGGGGATCCTTTCGCCTCCGCACGAAGTAAGAGAGAGAGCGAGCGAGAGAGCGAGAGAGAAAGAGAGAGAGAGAGAACGAAGCCTGGCCCCGGGAGAGCAGGCCGCCTGCCCGCCAGCTGCGCATAGCCTATCCTAAGTGCGAGCGCGAGCCCCCCACCAGCCGGCCCAGCCAATGAGAGGCCACGCCCACGCGGCACGCGACGATTGGCCGGATACGCTGGCCGTTGCCCATGGCAACCGCGCCGCGAGCAACCATCCCTCCCCCCTCTCGCCCCACGAGCGATGTGTGTCGGTTTAATTACCCCCACCACGACGACTGGAATACACAGTCGCGTACGTGCGTGTGCCTATGTGTGTGCGTGGCTGTGTGTGTAGGTGCGCTCGCGAGAAGTCGGCTCAGGGGCGAGTGATAGTGTGTATATACGAGGGCGGGGGAGGGATGCACTCGCGAGTGCGGGCTTAGATACGGGAAGATGGAGAGAAACATGATCTCTCCTACTCTCGGAGCTGCCGTGATCTCCCGCTGCTGTGCCGCGCGCTCAGCTCCGGCTGGGAGGATATATACGCGCTCGCTACTCTCTCGTGACTTGCGGCTGCGATGTACAACGGCCGAAGATTGACAGTTTTTTTTCTGCCTTTTAGCCTCGCCTCCCCCTCGCTCAATGCTTTTATATATATGTATATATATAGCTTTTGCGCGATATATCCGCGTGGAGTCTACTCCCACCCTCTCTTCGCTCTGGCAGCTCGATACGGCTCGGCCGCGAAGCGAGCGCGATGAGTTTCCTGAGAGAGAGAGAGAGATGAGGTTTTCTTGGATATAGCGGTGTGGATTTTGATGGGGGCGTTGGAAGGCGGTTTGCGTGGGGTGAGGGAGATATAGATTTTGTCGCGATATGGATTTTGTAGAGCGATGGGTTAGGTTTGTCTTTTACTGAGATGATTGCAGCTTGTCAGCTTCTATATTTTAGGTATAATATGCATAGACTTGAACTTTTCATTTTGTTGAATAATGAACTAAAAACCAGCAAATATCAATTTACTACAATAATCAAACCACCATTAGACGAGCTTCAATTTCGCATCGACAACAAACCCCACCCTTTTAAACAAAAAACCTGAAAAATCCACAGCTTAAAAAGCGCTTCAACCCGGCGTCAACGCGAATGTATGTCAAAGGTCAGAAGGCAGCCCGCGCGATCTCCTCGCCGCAGCCAAGTGGAAAGTCAAGCTGCGCGCGGGCGGGCGGCAGCACGATGTGCGACGGCGCCGAAACGGTGTTGCGCTCTATACTCCGACGTTTTATCGAGCGCCTCGCGCGCGCTACTCTCTCTCTCCCGACGTCCTCGACGTTTACACGCGGCGCCCTCGACTCTTGAAGGGAGAACGCGCTGACTTGTAATGGACTTGCTGCGCTTTCTGTGGGGTGTAATTGAAATATTTTGGATTTTTGGGTGTAGATTAGTTATTTTTAAATTTTTTTAATGGTCTTGGTGCGAGTTTGCTTTGGGCTTTTTATGAAAGTTTTTACTGAATATGAATTTTATATTTGTATTAAAAAGTTAATAACGATAAGTATAACACAGTAATATAATGAAGAAAAAGATTTTAAAAACTGTAATTTATACAATCGTGACATAATCAGTATATATATTTAACAATATTTCAAGTTTCATACCGCTTATGTAAAACATCCATAATGCTTATCACTAAAGTTTTAATAAAATTACCGTTCAGCCTTGCCGCACTTCTACGTGCTTTCATTTTCCCGACGACTCGCTGAGCAGATAATAGTAATGCGACGAGAAGCCGACGTAATCCATCAGTGCGCGCGGGCATCCAAGAAAACCTTTAAGACCTCGACGACATGTACATGTGTATATATAGATGTGTAAAGTCAAGCCGAGTAGTTCCGAATGCCAAGATATTTTGCTTTGTTATATTATATGAGAATAGCAGCCGATACTCGGCGATGCGTGCAGGTGTTCATATCGATCCAGCTTCCGATGCCCAATATTAATGCTGGTTTAAGCATTTCTGTGTATTATGTGTATGGTATGTAATTGAGTAGGAAGAATGATTATTTACATTTGATTTTGTGAAAGTAAATGTTGGACTATTATTTGTTAAATTAAAATTGAGCTTTGTCTTGAGAATATTTTTTAGTAATAATTATCAATTTTTATTATTTATTTTATTTTATAGAATTGAAATTTTGATGGATTTCAACTGTAACTATTACATATGACAATTTCGTACTTGAATATGCATTAACATATTTTATTATATTAGTAATGTGTCATAGTATAAAATTTTACTGACTTACAATAAACCAAACCAAGACTAAGAAAAGTATCTACATTTTTCCTAAACACATAACATTATCCGTATAACATTCAAACAATCCACACCGCAAATTACACCCTTCCAGCAATAAAATTACCAAGCGCAAATCGACAAGCGTCAAATCCTCTAAATCCTCTCACACTACCCACTCCAGCATCCTCCCAGCCATCCCCCTCATCCGCATATTAATTCGCGCTCGATCCAGGGCACAATGCGGCAAAGGGCCGGCCGTTTTCACTTTTCGATCTTACCGGCGCGTATTACGCGTAATCCAGGCCAGTCGCGCCCGACAATGCACGAATACGCATTCACACACCGCTAGATATAATGGCAGGATTTTATTACCGCAGCGCGTCTATAGCTCGGCCTCTAATGGACTCGAGCCCCTCTTACACTCGATGGCGCGCGAACCGACGAAAATCTATCCCCCAGCCGACGTATTTGATTATTCATACCGACGAGCTCGCGGCGCTCTCTGGCTCGCACCCTACTTCGCTCTCTCGCGAGCATCGCGGCTATATGCGTCTGTTATCTGATTCGTATTATTCGCGAATTCCCGCGTGATATGTAATACGGCGCTGCAGTGGAACGTTATGCGCGGGGGCTGAGGGAAAATGTGATGCGCTGGTGTGTATGTGCGGCGATTGTTTTTGGTGAGAGGATATGGGTGGTAATCTGGTTAATCTGGTTAATGTTGTATGGGCAGATTAAGAATGGTTCGTTAAAATTGTATCTTTTCAATTATGTAGGTTTTTTTTAAATTATAGTACTTAATAGAATTATCCTTGTGTATATAGAGAATTTTGTCATGCTCTATTTGGAATGTGTAATTAGGACAACTAAAGCTAAAATTAGACGTGGTAATCCTTCACTTCACTTGTTTATTTATGAATAATAAGAAAACTTAAGACTGTCGATCTTCTTTTATTACAAAACCCATTTCAACAACAATGGACCAAATCAGTGAAATTTTCCGACACGTCACGCATATACCCATGGTGCTCAGAAACTCCAGTGGCAAAAGCCACATACACGAAGAGCCGCAGACACAACGTCGTCTTCAGATACGCATTTCCCTAGAAAAATGCCGGCCAACCTACGAGCAAAGCAACCCAGAGAGAGAAAAAGAGGCGCGCTCAATCGGGAAGCCCTCTCTGGATTGTCCATCTCCGAAGAGGTTGGAAAATCAGGTGTAACAGCCCCGCGGGGAAATACGCGCGAGGGTCAATCCAAAACACATGCAAAAGGCAGATATATATAGCTGTTTGGAGGAGGGACGATGAAGGAGGGGAGGGTATGAGAGAAGGGAGGGGGTAGCCGGGGATTCCCCGGCGCGGATTTTAAGGGCTGAGAGGGTCGAGGAAAACGTCAGGGGGTACCAGTAGGGCCCCCGTTGTGAGAGAGGACCGACCAGCGCTGAGGCAGAGGGAGAGAGACAGAGCTGGTAAATACTTATTGGGCCCAATTAGCCACCGACTGGTGGTTTCATTTTCGCACTTCTCAGAGTCTGCTGCTGCTGCTATAGACGGAGTGGAAATATCCTCAACTCGTTTCCGTGTAACCATTGTACCTTTAACTTTAATCTTCTCGCGTTTTTTTTTCTTTTTTTTTTGAGGATAATGAGCGTAACGTACGGATGTTTAAGGGTGAGTTTGTGGATGCGTGCTGTATCTGTAGATCTGGAACGTTTTTAGAAATTGCTTTTCAGGTCAGAGTTTTAAAGTGGGATAGGTAAGTAGGGAATTATTGGTTTTCATATATACCCGAGTGGAAATTTAATTACTTTGGACAAATCTTTGAAATTTCGTTAGATCCTAAACAAGATCCTAACCAACTTTTAGTGTTAAATTAATAATAAGGCAAGCTATTTAGGTTCTAATTAGGGCCTTATAAATTTTAATTTCAAATACAATATTTAGATAGTCGCTTATTAATAAGTTAAGTAAAAAATAAATTGATAATAAATATTCATCATTTAATATTTTATTTTTAATAATTTCAAACGAGTTGAAATAAACGCAGAATAACTCTTGAAATACATTTACCCAAAGCTTTAATTTCATATAAAATCATAGAATAAACTAAAAGTATACTTTCATCCGAATAATTGATAATAATTTTTACCATTCATTCCCAAACGCATTATAAATCAAAACAAACGCGAAATTAAACTCCTCATTCAAAATTCATCAGCCCCGCGCCAGCCTCGCATAAACACCAACTCGAATAAATTCTGCAATTCCGCCTTCCGCCTCTTCAATAATAAAACAAAACTCTCTCACCGAGCGCAAACAAAAAAAAAAAGCTCGCTCGATGCTCGCGATCGAATGCCGCTTATGCATTTTTAAAACATAACGGATTGCCGCGCGTCCCGGCCGCTTGATTACGGTATTAAAGCCGCGCGGGCTCGCTCGGCGATCGAACTCTCATAATACACATCAGTCCGCGCTATAGAACTAATACGGGCCGGCTATCGCCTCGGCGCATGCGCTTTAGCATCACTCGATCCTTTGATTATGAGGATCGCTCTATCGCGTGCCCGTCGTTTGTTTACTCGGACGCATCGCGCCGCTGGCCTCTATAATATATACGCAAATTACTCGATGTGTGGCTGTATGTGGTGGGATCGTTCAATCATCGCCGCTGACGTCGTCTAATGCTGAATGTGTGTAGGATGCCGGGAGTACGGAAATAACGAAACCTTCAGGATTTCCTGTTGAAAAAGATATACACAAGCGCGCGCCGATTGCGCGGGTATAATGCGTTTCTGGGGCTTTTTTGATTTTTGTCGTGTCATTGCGTAAGTCGGTGCTGTGGTGGGTTTAATTCTGGGGCGGTGAGTGCGGTGGGTGCGATGGATTATTCAGAGGCATTTAGGGGTATTGATAGTAGAAAATTGCTGTTTTCGATGGATTTCACACGCAAGAGTTGGGTAGTAATAAAGGAGGACGGGAATGTATATGTGTTAGATGTTATATCGATTCGTTCTGTCATATGTGACTATATTATGTGGAATTACTGTAGACAATCATTTTTGCCTTCGACTGTAAGTAAACTGCTTGGTAATGGTATAAAAATTGGGTCTACCCAAATTTGGCCTACCGAAAAATCATCCTCACATTTTTATTTTGAAACTCACTGATATACCAATCCTAAATACAGTCCTCTAGTATTTCTCAAAATTATAGCATAACACAATATCAATTATCACCCGCAAACTCACCTTATCAAAAACCCCCCATAAAAAACTCACCCCCACAGCACCAGAATAGAAAAAAAAACCCTCTCTCATAATTATTCTCAATTTATCCTTTTATAAAAACACAGCCGAACCACGCCGCGCTACCGCGATGCCATTGCTTAGGGTTAAAGAGCTTTGCCATAGGGGCAAATAAGGGCGAGGCGCTCCATTGTGCGCCCTTGGCCCCATCGCTCGTCGGCTCTCATTGGCGAGAGGAGAGGCGCGCGCTAGTATCGCCGCGCCGGATAATCCTCTTTCAACTGTGCGTGTATATATATACGTATATAGTAGCATACAGCAGCTCCGGTTGGGGCCCCGCAGCGTGCGTATATATACGTGTGTATCTATATATACGTAGACGAGGGGGACCGCTCTTGCTTCTCTCAATATGGCGGGCTTTTATTATTTAACGGCTCATTAATGGGGAGCGAGCTGCTCTGTAGGCTCTCTGTCTATATAGGATATATATGGCTGCGCGCACGCGGCTGCTGTATGAGAGTTTCGTGTGTATATACGCTCAGATTGTGGATAATTTGCGGATGGGACAGGCTCTGATCTTTTGAATTTTGCAGACGGCGGTCTGGAGCGTTAGAGTTGGTGTGATGCGAGTAGAGTGGCCGGGAGGTTTGCTGGGTGTTTTTGGTTTTAAGCGGTTTTTGCTGAATTTTTAGTGTGGAATAGAGAGTTTAATAATTTAGATTTAAATAGAAGTTTTAATTCTTTTTTTATTAGCGGACATTTTTTTTCTGCTTTATTACCTGTAAATAAGCAAAATTTATAAATTTATTATTTTAAAAATAATACTTGATATTTGTCTTGTACAACCTTCCTCGAATAGAAAAATTGTGCTTTTTTATTTAAAGACTTAATTGTAATGCTTGCAAACTAACTAGGTTATATTTAAAATGCAATAAAGTTATTTTTAATAGTTTATTGCAATTATTGCAATTTTAATCACACTAACGAAATAATATGATATCTATAGATTAAAAATTGTAAAGCTCACGTTCAATGCATTATTCCTAACTCATTTTACGTAAATTTGTAGTAAACCGAGCCCAACATAATCATCATTAATACCCAACGTCAATTAAAAAACAAATACCATTATCCAAACAACCTTCTATTTCACCCCGGCGTCCGATTGTTTCAAAAGAAAACAGATGAACCTAAAGAAGAGAGTATATCAAGTAACGTCGCATCCACGTTATTTTTCCTCTACCCAGGGCCGCGCGCTAAAAATAACGCTCTGCACTCTACAAACTATACATTTTCCCAGCCACATCGAAACCGCCATATAGAACATCCGCAAGCGAAACAAACACGATATCCACGAAGAGACACATATTGCCGGCCTCCGAAATCAAGAGTCAGCGGAGCGATTCGTAAAAATAAACGGCGAACGCCAGGAAGAGGCAGTACAAGTGGCGCCGAGGAAGTCTCGGCGTATATATATATCCAGGGCCCCGGCTGTTTACACAGGAGCGGCGCGCAATCGTTTTGACACGGGAAACTCGAGGTCCAGCGGGGAAGAGGGATCAGAGTTGCTGTGTATGGGAGGGAATGACGGGACACATCTGCGATGGCGCCATCGCGCCGATTTGTTTGTCTTGTAGCGAGGGAGAGGCTGGATAGCTCGAGGAAACCGCGTTTGAGGCTTGCGGCCTGAGGAAATGTATGCAGGGGAGTTAATGAGGTCGTTAACGTTTTGCCGAGGACTAATGTCTTGGGCGCGTGCTTGGCTTGTGGTCGCTGGGATGAAGCGTGGATTTTCTCGCGGGGTGTCTTTAGTGTGTGTATACTTGGGCTTTTATGAGTTTATGTGTATGGCAAGGTTGAGGGATGGTGATTAAGTTGGTATTGATTTAAGATGTGTTAATACGCTAATTTTTGGGGTGGGAGTAAAATGAGTTATAGGGTTGGATCGAGTTTAGTAGGGGAAAGGATTTTTGTGAATATTTATTATTTATAAGATGGATAAAAGCGTCGAGCAATCAACTATAAATTCAAAATTAACGTACTCTGTATCAGCGTATGAATTTATATAAAGTGCACAGATGCACGTATTAATGGTGGACAATAATGGGTGCATTATTTTCCATCATCGTCGTATTATTATCATAACTTTTCGGTTTATACGATTTGCAAATTGCAATTTGATTAATGCTGATTCATTCATTTGTGTGGCCCGTATAATTATATGTTTGTAGATTTATACCTTCTTTATTATGTATTAATGAATTGTTTCATACATTATTAATAATATCCATTACTCTCGCTAATTTATTTCAAACAAAACAAATGTTCGTCAAGAGATTATCACCAGCTAATGAGCTAAAATTCTAGATCCCTAATTTTATTCATACATTCCATTTATATATACGAACTTCCAATCTGCATTTTACTCCTACTTCATCCTTGCGCAATAATTTTAAAAATATCTATGGAACTTAAAAATTCCATAAAAATTCTATCTCTCGCATCTCTCTCTTTCCACGCAGACCTCGCTGCAGCAGAGTCCAGAGAGGACTCGAACCTGATGATAATGGACGTTGAGAAACGCGATTTCGTTCTCAAAAGCTTTTGCGATTCTCCCTTTATCTTTTTCTCTCTTTCTTTTTTTTTAATATCCCTATAGAATGTTCTTTTGCAATTTCGCATCCTCTTTGGCTATAGCCTTCACAGTACCACTACCTATTCAATCGGCCATACACATCGGAGCCCACGCTTTATTTATTTTCGTTCTGCCAGTCCCGTATCCACCATTAATCGCTTCGCGCCTTTTGCAGCATTTGACGGACCACGCAAAAGTCGCGCGAAAATTCAATATCGGCATCCGCGCGTATATCGGCCAAATCGGCCGTTATAACGCCCGCCCGGATTTATCGGCTCGCTCATTTTTTTTTTCTGATTTTATAACGTATATAATGCGCCGGATTTGTGCCACGTCGACACATAATTTCGCGGCCGTTCGGCGCTATTGTTTGGCAGGCTGAATTTCCGAACGAGAGGTCCGAAAAATAAGCGCCTCTGGCGCGCGCGTATATATCGACAGGGGGGATTATATACGCGCATTATACACGAAGTAGGCGCGACTGGACTCGCTGGGTATTTTATACGTGAATGGACGTGCGGGAGCGGGTGGAGAGAAGAAAAAAATGCGCGGATATGACGCGTGGATGGTGGCTGGAGCGCGGATTTTCCTGCAGTTAAACGCGTGATTTTCTGCGCTTGACACGTGCGCGTTTTGACGCTCTGCTGAGGGACGAGCTATTTTATGCGAGGATCTGTGCGGTTGGGAAATTTTTGAGCGAGGGATGTTTTATGTTTATTCGATTAAATATGTATTTGAGGGTTGATGTGTGCGTAAGCGTTTGATAATTTTTTTAGCTATATTTTTTTTAGGTATAGACATTTACACAGACATTTATTATGAACAACCATTTTTTTAAGTTGATGCAAGATTGCGTAAGAGGTTTAACATTAATACTTGACTTGTTCACGAGATAACGTAATACATTTTTTTTAATATTTACAGATTATTAATTTTAAATATTTGAGCTTCTGTTGTAAATAAAATTTAATGATAATATTTACATATTTTAGTAATCGCAATTTAAATTTCATCTCGTAATATTTTTGCATTGCTCATCGATGATATTAAAATATAAGTTTATACAAAATTAAACTCTGAACAAACAAAGAAAGGACAGTGAAAATTTTATTAAGGGATAAAGTAAATAATTTCATTTTAAATATTTCATTATTTTATACACGAAAAAAATTAATAAATAAAACATCCAGCATAATCACAATAAGATAAACCTCGACAAAAACGATTTTAAATTCATTTTTAGAGGCTCCCAGCCACACGAGCCTAAAAATAATTAAAAAACCTATTCCCGCCGACATTCATCCTTTACTTCTGATACACTGTTATTGTTTTACGCGGGTGTCCCCTTTAACGCTCCACTCACAGCAAAAAAACAACCACACCAAAACTCTCGCGACTTCGCTCCAAAAAAAAAAAAAAAACGATAAAACAAGACATCCCTAATAACGACACACGCACGCGCGTCCCAAAAGTGACAGCGCCAGCATTTGGGACGCTCGTCTTAGAAGTAACAACAAACCTACACGGAGCCTCGGCGATATTTGCTCGGCGCTATCGGATTCCCAGCGTCGCGGCCACTTCCGTCGGCGTTTTTCCATCTCGCGCGGCGCATATAACCTATACGTATATGTATATATGCGCGCGCGAGCTCGTCTCGCTGGCGCCGGAGTGACTTTTTCCCGAAGACGTCTTCAGCGCGGCTTGACGAGCGCCACCCTCAAAGATAACACGCCGCCGGCGTCGGCGAGCCGAGTGCATCTATACCGCTTTCGTAATTTTGAAGGAGTGCTGCAGAGAGTCGAGAGGAATATGTCTGGGTAAATGTGCTTCAGGTATGTGAGAGATGAATGTATAATTGGAGATCGACAATTACGAAATTTTTTATTTTAACGATACTCTGTTAACCATATTGAGGAATACCGAATAAAAAACACCACACCCAAGCCTCATCGTTTTTCGCATTAGTCCACGGAATTGGAAGAATGCCACCTATACCGTAAGTCGAGTCCAACACACAGAGTATAGACCTCTGGTATACACAATATACCCGGAGCACTCGCAGTGGCTATATACTACGGCTGGTGTACAGGTGGCTTGGCCTGGACAGATTTCAAGTTTACGACTCCCTCTCTCTCCTTGGCCTCTGCGCCCGGCGCGCGCGCTCGCCTCAATGACCAATAAAGTTTCGATCTCGGGGCCAGCTCTCCTCGAGTGTCGCCTCGGTGCAAACTTTCGAGAGCCGCCGGATCTTCGAGCCTATATATACGTATATATACTATATATACAGCCGGGAGATCGGTTTATTGGCAACACGTGTTGAAAACAATGCACTGGCGCAGTGAGTAAATATATACGCGCCCCGGTGAATTAGGATTAGTTACCTAGGGATTGAGCTGGGGGGTAATGAGCCTCCTCTCGAAATCAAGTGGATGAGGTATATCGGGAGGATTTGAGGGGGAGGTAGCGAGGATTATGATACCGCAGTGTAATGGCAGGCTTGCCGTTGTGCGGGGTTTATTGATCTGTGTTTGGTTTCAGGAGAAAGTTGAAGTTGAGAGACACGAGTTGGAGTTTTGATGGTTTTTGTGAAAGGGCGTTGTGATAGTTTAAAGCTTTTTTAGAGATCGAAAGTTCTGATTTTTTTTTAGATGTAATTTATCATTGATTCTAAAATTTTATAATAAAATTATCATTTTTATACATTTTTTCAAATTATTGATTAACAAGAATATTCAGTTCTATTATCTAAACTCCCTATAAAATAAAAATCTCGTATTCATTGAATAAAACCTGTTTACCTTCCACTAACCATCATCTCAAAACTGTACCAATCCCCCAAATTACTCTAATTTCATTCCCCAAAAAAACCTACCAAAAACACCCAAAACTCCACCTTGCGACAAGTCCACTCCAGCTCTCCAAAGAAAGAACTCCATCTTCCGAAACAAGAGAAAAGACACCGCAAGCTTCGCCTCGGCCACTCGACCCGCACAACATCCACGCGGTCTCGTGCATCCACACCTACCTAAAGAGCCAACAATAAAGTCCTCCTTTCTCCTGCCGATCTGCCAGCTTTAGAAACTGATGTATACTCGCTCTTGTCGCGAAAGCGAGTCGCGCGCGCGCCTCATCGTCATCTTCCACATCTGGAAGTAATTACGCCTAGAGGTGTATATATATATACACACAATACATTCTCCTTCTCAGTCTTTCTCTTAGGCGACCTTCTGACTGGCCTCTTTATTAGTGCGCAGAGCGCTCAGGTAGAAGAGTCGCGCCGTCCTTTTTGCGCGCGGACTCTCAGGTGCACAACGACTCGGACGTGACGATTCAGCGGGAACCGGGATTAGCGGTATATGCACTTCTCCCGGGGCTGTTTCGTCTTTCTCTCGTGGTGTGCTCTCTCCGTCTCTATATAACGGCGAGGGGAAAAAAGAGAACGAGGAAATGAGGAACAAGGCTGCTGAAGGACTTTGAGGCTGGGATTGAGAAACGCCGGAGTCTAGGTGTATATATATACGAGGATGGAGGGTGGAGGAGGAAGCGGCATTGGGAAATGTAAGCTCGAGGCGAGAGAGAAGAAATGCAGGATGGAAAAGTCGCGATAGGATCTGCTGGATGTGCTGAGGACGATTGGCGCTTGCAGAGAGAGAGAGAGAGAACGGTAAGCTCTGGCTGTTTTTGGGGGTAGTGGCTTTTAATTGGCTCGCATTGTGGTGGGACGAGATCCGCCTATGCGTTTGTAGTTGAGCTTTTTAATGTTGGATTGGTTAAATTTGTTTTGAATTGAGAATAAATGGAGTGGATGAGTTGGAGTAAAGAAGGAATGATGTTTTTTACCTTATATTGAAATGTGCGTAGAAAGTTAGTTATAATAAGCGATTTTTACACAAGAAAGATAAAATAACATAATATAAAATTTACTAAAAAATACTAAAATCATTTGGTTAAATGAAATATTAAAAATATAAATAAATTTATTATAAAATATGGTAACGTACACCGCAATATACAAATACTGTTTGGGATAATAATTTTTCATGTAAAAAATAGTTTTGTGTACCACAAATTATTGTTCTGGGTACAGCATTGTTTTAACTATGGCATATAGTATATTAACTATGCCGGATATTTTTTCGATGTAATGATTACGCTAGTGCTGTTATGATAAAGACAGTAGTCGATAACTTTCTCAAATATTTACCGATGAACAAAATTTTTCCGTTATAGACAACCATCAATTAAAAATTCTAAACGGTATATTACACAATTCAACCAAATCAACACCAATACAATAATTGTTCTCCAGCTCGTTAAACAACGACGAAGCAAAACACTCAAACGCTCCGAAAAGCATCAAACTCTCAGAACACCCCTCAAATCGCATAATTCCATCGTCCTTGTCCAGAATATCCGGCGAGCGGTGTTTAGTTTCTTCCGGCTAAAACGCCACTAAACTATACCCAGCCCAAAAGGACTTTTCCACGCATCTCTCAACATCCACTATCCAGAGCCGGGTGATCTCCTGCCCGGAAAAGTAGACCACCACCAGCCTAATCAAGATCCGAGCGACTTATTGTCAAAAGCGTGGCCTAAGTAGCGATCCGTAACCCAAACATCTGTCAAACAACGCCGGGTATAAGATCCCCATTTTTGCCCCTTTCCGCGCTCTCTTTTCAGAGCCACGAGATTCTCGACGGCCGATAAGCAAGAGAGAAGGTGAGTCGATGCTTTTTCTCGTCGCAAGTCGACGCAGAGAGAGAGAGAGAGAGAGAGAAAAGAAGCCCGAGAGTTGGAAAAATGCCACCACGGAGATGGAACGTGCCTGTCTGGGAATCGCGAGGATGTCGCTACAGGACGGTTAGCTATAGGTGGAAGGGAGATGAGAGAGTTTGAGCTAGGTATATTGAGTAGACTGGTATACCAGTATCTAAGCGGGTTGTCCCTGCAGCTCTATTCTCTGTGGGCCGTGTTGTGGAAAATTTGGGGGATGACTCAATGGTGCTTTAATCGCTTTTTAAAAGCGTAAACATTCCGGGTTTAAATGGCGGCCGATGCGCCTTGTAATTTTTAGCTCTGCGCGCAGTTGTTAATGTGGATTTGCGTGATTAAGTTGTCGCCGCTTATCTTTTACAAGCTATCATTATTTCTAGATAGAGAATTTACGAGATTTTGTTGCAATTACTTTACTATGTCCCTGGTAGAAAATTGACCATATTTTGGGCAGAATTTCTGGTCAACAAATGTTAAAATGACACTTATCTGAAAATTCGTAAAATATTTTAAACAGAATTTTTAGATAAGTATCATTTTAACTTTGTTGGCCAGAGATTCTGTTTAGAATATCGTTAATTTTCTAGCAGGATTGACATATATTTAATGCAACGCAGAAAGATCTTTTTCCTTCGTCTTTTCACGCATACTTCGTTTTCCTATTTATTACCCAGTACAACGGCCACTAGCACACGCCCAATGCAAAACCAATCCGCTAAACCTATCCTTCTCCCCGCTCATTTACCCAAATATATCTTATAAAACTTCGAATCCGGCAAAATAAACAAGCTCCGGCCGAAACGGATCCAGCTCTCTCCATTATCCATCGCGGGCGAGCTGCCTATGCACAGCCATACATATCCACGCCAAAGTAAGAGAGAAAAAGGAATAAAGCCGCGCTCGTCTCGAGCCGTTTAAGCAGCTCCATCTTAGGCGCTTTTCGGTCCATTGTGCAGCTCTTTGAAAGAGCCTCTCTCGCGGGAGAGAGAGAGAGAGAGCAAGAAAATGCAGCCGATCGGTACATATTGATCGTAAGCGGCTTGGCCCCCGCGCGCTTTTGTGCTTCGCACACGCGCATTTTTGCGCCCAAGTGTATAGGAGCTTCACACCTCGGCCGTGTATGTATAATGCGTCCCGCGGCGTGCGTGGCCGGCAAACCGATTGTCACGGATTTCGACACCCTCGGCTCTTTCAGTGAGCGCGAGCCTCTCTGTTATAGCCGCTTACGCGCATCACCTTTGTCAAAGAGCTCTGCGCCTGGTGTGTGTGTGTGTGTGTGTGTGGTGTTGGTCGTGTGGACTGTTTGGTTGATGGTCTGGAGGAGTTTGGCCGGCTGAGGATTTCTTTTTATCGGCTGGTTAATTTATGCGGGAAAGTTTAGAGTTTGGGTTGTGGCTTTGTTGTCGAGGTGCTTGGAGTTGGGAGAGATTTGGTAATGTTGTAATTAGGTATTATGTGATAATCGTGGATGTTTGGAGGGATGGATGAGGAGAGCAGTTTTGAGCTGGTGATTTTATAGTTGGGAATTGAGGAGCTGAATTGTTTCGTAAGTGAAGTGAGAGTTGGGCATAAAATATATATGATTGCTCATTGAGAGAATTTTTTTATAAAAGTTTTCGACTTTTTACAATCTGAAATCTGAAAGTAAGTAGTTTAAAACCTATGTTTTAATCTTTATAAACGTTTAAAATATAGGTTAATTTTTAAAGTAACTTTAATGATTAAAAACTCGGTTTTAAGCTTCTCAAAATTTTAAAATAAAGATTTTAAACTTTTACAAAAGTTAATATTTGTAAAGAGATAATCATCCCGTTAATTTCTAAATAAAATAAAACAAAAAGTCCAAACCGGAACAAAAAAACGATGTGATAGAGCTCCATATACCGAAATTCATCCTTGTATCTAAAGCCGTCCAACGCAAACCTCCAAAAAACTCCTATATCTATACACGCACGCGTCATCCATACACACAGATCAGCCATCAACACAATGCAAAGCCACCTCATATACATAACACTCTCACACATCCTTACCCAGCCAAAGTGCGAGACAGAACATCTATCCAAAGAGAACGAAAAAGCCCGAACGCTCGCGAGGCCGATTTTAGGTCTCGTGGTTTTATCTGATTAAACCGACATGGAAACACGGGGCTTTACGCGAGTAAGCCAAAGAGAGAGAGAGAGGAATAGCTCTCCCGTCCACAGGGAACAGCGAACAAATGAATAATGAAAATAAAACCTCGCCGCCCCCCGATGCCTATCGGGTGTATAAGCGCACACCGCCGGATTACGCATCACGCATCAGCGCGCCCGCGATGAACTTATTGGGAGAACACATCACTAGCTTACCCCGTCATGTATACGCCGAGCGAGACTATGCAGCGCGTGTATTTTTGCGTCTCCCACCACCCCAAAGCCTGTTTAGGATCGTTTTTTGCCGTCGAGATATATCGGAAGCGAGCGTCTAATGGCCGAGGAGAGAATAGCTGTGGGTAAGGGATTTTTTTCGCGCGACGGTAGGCTGGTAGCGCCTATGGGTGCTTTTGGTATTGTCGTGCGGTTGAGCGACGATGGGGAAGTGAGGAATGTTTGCGGTTTTGTGGATGGAAGGAAGAATGGGTGTTAATCATGTAGCTTTGATGGGACAGGCTCGTTTGGTTTAAGGCGCGTAAAGTAGAGAATGATTTTGTAAAGTGTTGGCGTGTTTAGAAAGTACGGTTTCCGTATTATGCTTGTCTGTATAGATAAGTACGGGAAATTCTTCTTTAATGATCGACAAGAAATATTTCAAACTTAAAACCGAATAGAAGTATATAATTAATCGAGCCCATCATAATCAATTCCGATCTTCCCTTTTCGACTCCAAGTCCTCCCTAAAAAGCAAATCCGCACCTCCCTTTCCCAAAAAAAGAGCGTCCACATGCACAACCATCTCCACGAAACTCAATCCGAAACCGCACCGCTTTACACAGCGCATCCACACCCCCCGAAATTTTTTCAAAAAACCCGCGAACATAATACCACGCATAATCGGCGAAACCACCCGTATTATACAAAGAAAAAAGAAGCGACTGCGGACGCGCGATTCACGGCGACGCGGCGTATACCCTTGAAAAAAACAGGCCGAATTAGAGATCGGCGCTCGATCTATATACGCGCGGTATTATTTTTCCCTATAACGTATATATAACTTGGCTGCCGCCGCGAGTGTGGCTCTGCTGCTGGGTGCAAATTGGCCGCGCGTTCTCGTATATAGAGCTCGGAATCTCTCGAGTTACAACGAAGCTGCGCGCAAGAAGGCGACACTCGATACTCGCCGCTGCTCGTCGCGCGTGCAGGCCAGTTTTTAGAGACAGAGAGAGAGAAAGAAGTTGGGTGAGCTCCTCGGCGAGACGGGCTTGAGTTTATAATGTTCCGTTTAGGGAGGTATCGGTTTAACGGGAGAGTTGAAATGCTTTTTGGTGCATGAAATAGGCCGAAAGGGCGGATAGTCGAGTGGTAATTTTATATGCGGGGAAGATCGGGAGTTTTGATTTTGGATTGATTAAGAATTTGTGCTTGATTTCGTGTTATAATTTTTCCAGATTTTCGTGTTCTTAAATTTGATAAAAATTGATTTAATAAATAGATTTTATTGATCATCTTGATATTAAATTTATTTGTGCGATCAATAACGTCTTTTTATTTAACCTACCCACATGAAAAAAAAAAGCCAAACGGTTACATACTTTAAAAATGTTCAACCTTTCAAAAGTACTAAACTATTAATTCATATACATCTATCAAATCGACACTATTGTTTCTCCCAGAATTTGCTTAACCAAATCAAAGCACTTTTAAAACATCCAGAAATAATTGGCAAACCCAACATCATAATCGCTCTGCTAACAGTCGCCATTAAATGCGGTCGCCTGGGACAAAACGCCACGGAGCCTCTCGGTTTCTTCGGCCGCATGGAAACCGTGTAACCCAATAGGCTTCCCGTATGAGAATATCGTATACTTCGTTGCGATATACACAAAGGCTGATCGGCACATCGCACGCGATCAGGCTGCACGTCAGGAGAGCTGACAATCCTCCTGTATATGTGGCTGCACCGGCTAGAAGCGAGGCTATCTGGACTGTGTGTGCTGTACTTACAGGCTCAGCGGTCCGCCAAATGTTAAAAAGGTTGATGGGGTTTGAGACTGTTAGAAATTTTAGTATGAATTCTATTTTTATGTTCTAATTTTTTAAATTTGTCTATTGCTTGGGTTATCGTTAAATTAGAAATGCGACTGCTTATTTTGTAAGTTATAGAGTGTAAAGTAGACGATTTTGTAATACAATTTTTTTTTTTTTATTTTGTTAAAACTTTATGGTAGGAAAATAGTATAAGGAAAAAAATTTTACAAAATTGCCATGGAGACTTTCGCAAGGTTTCTAAGAATCTCAAGAAATTAAATAAATATACATTTACTAATTCATTTACCTTGATAGAATATCATAATCAGAATCTAAAAACGTTGCTTTATCATTAATATATTTGTGACACTTAGCTTGTTCAAAGTTACGGCCTAATTTAAACCTAACAACATTTAAATGATTACTTTTATTTTTTTTTTTTCATACAATTGACAGTTTAAAATAATGACTTTTATTTATTACATCTTAACGCTAGAACTAGAACGCTTATAACTTCTTGGTTCTTCATGGCACACTAATTCTAATAAGTCAAATTTGAATCATTGACGCGCATACCTCCGTAAACTGCGATTTAAATTATTCTATAAAATATCATAATTTTGTAAACCACATATTCCAAAAACGCTACATATTACTGAAATCTAAAGATCCAACAATTCGGAAGCCCTTCCAACCCAAAATTCAAAGCACCCGCGCGAAACTAAATACACTATAAAGAGAAGCGCGCTGCCTTCTCCCTCTCTTTTCAGGCTCCACTGATCTCCCCGCGATGTTCCACTCCGCGAAGCCGACTCGAGTGCTCTCGCGACGTTCGAGCGGAATCTCCCCGCGACGCTCCATTGATTCATAGAGTCTCTCGTGTATATACATACCCACGCCTCTCTCCGGCCATTGTTCAGCCCTCTCCTCACCCCCCTCATTAATAGCGCGTGCGTGAGTAGTGCCGGCACTTCGATCATCGCTTCGTAAACGCGAAAAACCATCATTCAAATCTAGCCATTCGCGCGCGGCTTCTTTGTGCCTAAGCGCGTTTTGATCACGGCTTATTGGCGCGCGAGCGTAAAAGGGTTCTTTTTTTCAAGAGCGACGCCGGCGGTGCAAGATGCTTTTGCTCTTTGTATGGGTGGATGGTGCTCGTGAGTTTGGGTGCTGGAAGTTTTTAAGTGGCCGCGTGTGTTTTGGTACTGGGTGGCTGTGAGGAGGATTGAAGATTTTATGGTGCGGTGAATTTTTTTGGAGGAATGAAGATGCTTTTTGTTGTCTTCGGCATTGGGAACTAGATTATTCGGATACTATGTTTTTTTTTAGTAAAATGTGTAGTGTAATATATTTGAGACTAAATAAAGTTGAACATTTTATTTACTTTTCAATCTACTTATTCATTAGATATATTTTTTTTTTTAAGTTTTTTGAAATTGTTTTTATTTCATACATAATTGTAGCATCAACCATTTTGTAAATTTATTAATAATTAAATTTTGTCAAATTTACAATGTCTTCAAGCAGTTTCATAGTTTCAAAGCAGAAAAATAAATAAAAAGATTTACAAAATTTAAGAATCAAATTACATACACTGTCCCAAGAAGATTTAATTTTTAATATTACTTTTACCAGTCAATAAAATATTTATTTTTTTAACATATGATTTTTTTTTTTTATTTCTCAGATATTATATTTTGTAAAATATTTATTTCATTTCACAGTTTTAAAAAAAAATTAATTGATAGTTAAATTTAAACTGTAAATGAGTGTAAAATAAGTGCATCAATGTTCTGGCTAGTTGACATTAAAAAAATGTCAAATTAAAAATGAAGTTTTCCAAGTAATCTACTTATTTTAAAAGATAGATAAAAATGTTCAAATAATATTGATATTCACTAATCTAGGTTACAGTACATATGACACATTTGAATTGGATATCATAAAGCATATAAAAAGATAGTCAACTATTTTTCTTTCTTTTACATTTTTAAAAGGTCATAGATAGACTATTTTATTTTAGAGTATTCCAATGATTTAGCAAATGCAAACATAAGCAAAGTCAATGAGTACAAAAATAACTTATATACAGGAAGAATAAGACATGTTAAAGTAAACGTAAATAACTTTGCATATATTATAGGTCTGACATGATTCACTCCATTCTGTTTTAAGAAATATATTTCTCACCTATAAAAATTTAGTACAATAGTTTGAAAAATACTTCGTAACTTTTAACAAATTTTGTTTTAAATTACAAAAAAAGAGATGAGCCTCTCGCACTGAAAATTAAAACAAACCAATTCGATGAAATCTACATTTCCATGTAACCATCGCTAACCACCAAATCCAAAAAAAAATACACCGGTGAAAAAGTACAAATCAAAATTCATCAACAAATCAGCTAATACTCAAAAAACAACCATTCCACTCGCGCGACAAAAACACACTCCCAAACAATCCATTCGTAGCCAATCCAAATCCTCCCAAAATCACCCCTCAACGTGCTCATTAACTTCGCCAACAGGCAGTATCCGCACCAGATCATTGGTCGACTCCACAACGTTAGTATAGCTGACACTATCGCTGCTCCGATGTCGCATCTTCGTCACCCACTGGCCGAGACATCCAAGACAGCCGCGCGAATAGTAGACGAATCCAGCTGCGACTAGTCCCAGGATCGATAGCGTCAGGCAGACCCAGAGGATCGGATATAGAATGCGAGCCGGGCCGGCTGTGGAGCTGGCCTCCAGCGGCTCCTCGCACTCCAGCTCTCCGGGCGGCACGTCGCGCAGCAGTTTGTTGCGGTGCTTAGCCGGCGTCTGGCATCTGACCAAGAACGAGAGAAAGAGAGTTGAGGGAATTGCGCTGACACTTAAGTCGATTCGATCTTGCTTTTTACCGTTTTAAGGGGAGGTTGCGGCGGAGGAGTTTTATTTGGTTTTGTTGGGGGTTTGAAGGAGGGATTCGCTGCTTAAAATGTTTAGTATTGAGTTTCTTACTGTTAAAAATATTAGTTTTTATTTAACATAGATTATTTATGATTGTATTAATGACTTTTATTTTAATCGAAATATTAAAACAAATATGCTTTTGTTTGACGTATACTTAAAGTCATTATCATTTGAAATTTATAACGTGAATGAACTGAAAGCAAAATTTTTGATACGCGAGTTAATCAAAATTAATGCAAATTAAAAATTTTTATATATTTTTGCATTAAATTTAATATATATTAAATTTAACATAAATTTTAAAAATTTCATGTATATTTACATTATTTTTTGCTAAATTGTATGAATCGATTAAGATTTTTATTTAAATAACTATTGTATAAATAAAATGATTTAAAATATTTTAAAATTTCTATAATTCTACATAATACTAAAACTAAAAGTAAGGGTAGTTTTGTTCATCCCCTTCAATAACATGATAGCGCAGTTAAAGAATACATTGTGCCATCTATGCGTAGCTTGATGAAACTACTGTACTGCAATTTTATACAGTTGCTGTACGTCGATAATAAAGGCAGCTTCTTAAGTAGTTTTATCAATCGGTTTTATTATTTGAAATATTAAAAACCATGCAATAAATTATAAAAATCAACTATTAGTCTATAATAAAACTCAAATAATAAAAACAATAAACTTACTTAAAACTATTGACCAAATCCGAGGTCAAATTCATCCCGGCGAGCCACTCCATCCTACAGTCGCACTTCCAGGGATTCCCCTGCAGGTCCAGTATAGCAGTTTTCTTGATTATCTCCTGAAGCTCTGGATTCAACGTCTCAATAGCACAATTCTGCAGTGACAATCTCTTCAGTTTCGGCAGCAAATTAAAGTTCATTGGCTTCAATCTGATTTGTGAGAGCCTGGGCGAGTCTCTCAGAGACAGGTACTCGAGCTGCGTTAGGTTCTCGAAGTTGTTAAGCAGGACGGAAGTGAGGTTCGGCGAATTATCAACCGAGAGCAGATGCAGCTGGGGCATGATGAAGCTACCCAGATGAAGGATATTGGTGCCACCGATGTACAGGACCCTGATGCTCGTTGGCAGAGGAGGTACATCTTCGATCGGGTTTAGCGAGAGATCGAGGTATTCTAGGTTCGTTAAGGGTTCGAAGAGGGCCGGGGAGAAGTACGTTGATGAGATGTTACGCAAATCAAGGTGCTTGAGCTTCGTGAGGTTCTGGAAGATGTAGGCGTCGACGTTTTCCTCGATTGGGTTGCTGGCCAGGGACAGGAACTCTAGATTCTTTGAAATTTAATAAGATTGTGTTTAGTATGGTTATAAATATAAATAATATGGTTGTGTAAAGAAAGAAAAAAGTTTATTTTCATTGTACTTTTTTTACGATGATATTTTGAAATTGGAACATAGCATTTTTCGAGAAAAAAAGTTTTACCGTACAACTTTTTTTTTACAAATAGGGGGAAACAAAGGTAAAAGTAGAGTTGCACAGTTAATATTAAGACAATATTAAACTCCGATATTAACTTAGAAAAATGTGGTTTTCTCCTTAAATTTTTTGACGAAATCCAAAATGCCTAATTAAACAAAATGTGTTTCTCCAATCCACCGATAACTAGAGGTGTTTTCATTACTATAAACCAAAATTTTTGTTTGACTATATGTAGAAACTTCAGTGCAAATATGAAATCTGTGCGATAAAATAAACATCGTATTTAAATCAATAACCTTATTGTAGAAATAAACATTCAATGTAATGATAAAAAAAATTCACTTAAAGTATTTATGTAAGTTATTATAGAGTATAAAGGAAAACGTGGCATCGAAAACATTTTTGCAAGAGAGCAAATTAAGGCAATATTTTAGATAAAAAAATCAGAATCAGTTTAATAGCTTGATATACTACTTTTGTCAACGGTTCTTTAAATTATCGCATGTTTTCTTTCGTTCTGATATCATTTTTAATTCACCGTTTTTTGTGCAAGGTGACCGGAAATTTTTGCACTGTGTCGTTCTTCAAATCCATATTTGAGGAAACTAATTAGATCGCGCATATGTAATAACATTATCTTAACTAAATAACTTTCGAAACTATTGAATTTATTTAAGTACTCTTTTACTAGATATTAAACTTTTTTTTTATAATCTGTTTGATTTCACGTAATTTATAATTGAAATAAAAATGATCAAATCACATTTTTAGTTTAAACTGCTTGTTGAAAGATATAAAAGAACAAATTTTTCAATTTCACACAAATTAATTTCTAAAAATTCTTAATAATGTAACACACGTACCGTCATATGTTGGAGCATAGTGTCATTAACTACAAAAAGATCATTATAAGAGACATCGAGGATTTTGAGCTTGACAACCCTGTGATTCAAAGCCTCGTCATTGATATACTCTATTTGATTATGGCTAACATTAAGCGACTCCAAGTTGTACTCGTCTTGGCAGAGAAAGAAGAATTTTCTGAGATTGTTGTACGATAAGTCGAGCACTTTGAGACTGTCGAGCTTCGTCGAGCAGTCGATAAAGCTGTCGAATTTGTTCCCTCGTAGTATCAGCTCCGTCACCTCGCGCATATCGATCTGATGCTGCAGTTTCATGAAAAAGTCCTCCCTTTGCAGATCGCGATTGGACAGATCGACCTAGAAACATAGTTGCGCATTTCGTTAAACTTTCCGATGATAATAGTAGTACAATAGCAAGGTTATAAAGAGCAGCGCCGAAGGCTCATTAATAATAACGTTATTTAGCTCCGTTTATCTGCGCGCCTCTGTAATTTATCGTCAAAATTACGAAATGTTTACTAAAAGATAGAGGCGGAATCGGAGAAGTTACATGAATATTAGTATTAATTATGAATCTTTAATGCAATGTAACAAAGGGAGTTTAATTAAAATTCGTTCAATCAGATGTAAAAATATTATTTTTATTGGTATTAAAAATAATGTTAAAATATTAATTGAGCCTTATATCTTACAACATATCATCTCGGTATGAATCTTTTTGTAATAAATAAATGCAATTTTAAGAATCACAGTAAATAAGTAATCTTCTAGAATAATTTTTTTAAATTTCCTACAGTATACACCAAATTACCGTTTTGAGGCTTTCTATACCCGCTGCACCATAGTTCCACTCCAGCAGCAATAAAACACTCAGCCACAATTTTAAAATCATCTTCACTTTCGCTTTTCACTCTCAGTCTTAAAAAAAAATCCCAAAACTATTATCCTCCAACGTGCCACTATGCACAGTTCGAAAAATGGCACACTATCCGATTACACAATGGGCGAAATCACGAGCGCCGGCGGTCCGATCTGAGAGCACCGATCGACGATCCGACCGAGCGGCAAAGAGAATTCATCGGCGGCAGACAGGTCAGAAGTTCAGAATATTGCGAGCCGAAGCTGTGCCGTTGCTCCTGAAGAGATAAATTCGGATTAATCCATTCGCCAAGCGTGGATGCAACTGGCCGAGCCATCTTGACGTCGGCGGGAATGGGGGGCGGATGTTGCCGGCGCGCTTTTGCAATTTCAAACTTCCCGCCCCGTTATAATGACGACGACCTGGATGCTATCTTGTGTTTTCTTGGTATGGTTTTGTTTGAAGTTTTGATTTTTTTTTTTTTTGTAAATAGTTAAGAAATAGTTATTCAAGGTTGTGAATCTAATGCATTATAAAGTATTTATAAGCTACTGAGACTATACGCGTTATGATCTTTAAACCTAATTCCTTGAATTTTTAATTCAGCTTCCTTTATACATTTTTTTTTAAATCAATAGTACTTGCTTGAAACTTGTTATCAAAACAGACAGTAGATAATCGTTGAATTGCGCTAGACCATTTAATTTAATAGTAATATTTAGATGATTTATTGGCGTAAATAAGTTTTTTTACTATAAAACTTTCATAGTCGCCAAGTGATAAGCGCTGATAAGCACGTGGTATCTTCAATATTTGATGATTGTACCAGGGTACAATGTAAGTTATTATTACTAATGTTCGTTATGTTTTCTTTTTGTGTAATCCATATTTTTGCTGGTCCTGTCTTTATTTTATTTTGTGATACGATTAATTGTTTTCTCTCCCTAATCGCATTTAAGATTACGTGTATTTTTCAATTAGTTTATACTCGCGCAATGTTATCGACTCTTGCGAAATCTCTTACTATAATTAGCAAAAAAAAAAGTTTGCACTCGAATAACTGTCGATGATCTTATACATAATACATACATAGAAGATACATAAAATAGAAAATAACTTAATTTTTAAAAATTAACATAAACAAAATTGTAGATGCTATAAATACATAGACCTCGCATGTAGCGATTGCAACTGGATTTGAATATAGGAGACTATGAATCATAGAAGATAAAATCAGAAAATAAAGATATAGAGCATGTACGGCATATTAGAAAATAGTTTGATTAAAACAATCATTATTATTATGTTATTTAAAACTAAGCAAGTTGAAAGTCTGCCAAAAAGTAAATAAAAATGTCATAAAGATAAGAAGTCGATTACCCAAGATAAATCGTCTTCCAGTAGCTTCGCGATTATATATTAGCATCAGAAATCAACTTCGTTTTGCTAATGTGCTTTTAATAGTAGCTATTATTATTTTATGAATAAATTGTGTTATACGTCATTTTTTATTCAAAAATGTTTAAATTATTCAAATGTAAATGTAATTTGCATTACGCGTATTGATTTTTAATAAACAATATTTGAAATGTATAATTTTTTATCACTTATTTAAACTATAACAAAATATATTTACACGTACAACAGCTTCCTAAAATTTTCAATGAATGATTTCTTTTAGAAATATTAATTAAAAGTAACCAGATTTACAAAAATACACCGTAAATAACATTCTTCATGAAAATGATTTTCCTTCTTAGATTCTCAGAAACTTTACCAAGACGTAAATATTTCATAAGCTACTTGTGCATATGTTTTCCTATTACTTGAAAATGCAGTACTTAATATTTTAATAATACATCTATCAAGATTATTGTACAGCATTCCAAAAGATGCGTTTAAATTTTTCTCAAAAATTTTGTGCAATGTAAGATCAACGCTATACTATAAAATCTTGAAAATCACTAACGGTCTGTAAATGTTCTAATAATTTAATAAAGCATCTCCAATAATGTGTTTAATTATATTCAGACTTAACATTGGCATCTTTTTGATAATTGCATCAATAAAATATCTACTTCCACAAAATATGAAAAACAGTTTTCAATAATTTTTAATAAAAAGGCAAGGATTTTCAAAGCTCTAAATAATTTTTGACTTTTTTATAATTAATATAATTTCAGCTCACTGCTGTTGGCAAAATTGATCGGAGTGATTCAGAATCGTACGCAGATGTGAAATTCAGTAATATGTTGCGAACAATTGCACTTTTAAAAAATTCCAAAATGCATAAAGTATACTCACCTTATCAACCGGTTGATCTCGGACATATATCTTTTTCTACCAAAACGGTCATAAAATAATAGTATAGAAGTTATTGACATAATCGACTTCAAGAAGGCATACGACTCTGTTTTACTCAATAAACTCTATACATGGAAATAAATCATTCAAAAATATACACAAAAATAAGTATGCAAAAATAAGTCTATGTATACAAAAATTAATCATTCTACATTAATCTGCAATTTATCCTCTCTTGTTCTCGCTTCGTAAGAATTAAGTGATCAACATATGCAAGCTGGTGCACCAATGCTAGGACCCGAATGCCCAATAATTTAGCGAAGCCGCGTTTTTTAAATTAATGGTAAATTATTTTTTACCGAGCATTTGCACGGAATTAGCAAAAACATTTGCTATTTCCTCCTACTGTTGTTAGTCTTAATTATTTTTCCACGAATTATGACTATATTTTCACTGAAGTAATTGTACGTTTATAAATACTTTCTTTGTAATTGACTTACTAGCTTGATATGATCATGCCAAAACGTTGTACAAAAGTTTTTTTATACTTAAATGTAGCCTTTTAATTTTTTCGCATAGCTGTGATATGTATAATTAATATTTTACACTTATTCATACTTGCCGAAATTCTCAAAATCTTTTTACGCAGTGCGGGCTAGCAGGCACACCGTAATTCTCTATGCATATCAACAAATATATTTTTCGATTTTAAATATGGTTTTATATTTCGGTGGTCTTATTTATATATGGGATCATGTTTCAAATTAGGAATAAAATATTGTTTGATAAGTTATAAAATAATGTATACATTTTTTATTAAAAATAATAATCAATTTTGAAAACGAAGCATTAAATATTATCATTAAAATCTTTATGAAAATAAATGAGAATTATTTATTTTTATTTAAGAATAATTAAAATTTTTATTTTGATTTATATTATTTAAAATTTACAATATTATATAAATATTTATACATTAATAATTGCAAAATTTATATTTATCATTCTGTTCAATATCACTTTTTAGGAGTTTGTGGTGTGCTTGTAGCTTTGAAAACAAGGGGATTTGAGACTCTGAATATACTTGGTAACATTGTAGCCAATGTTCCAAAAACTTCTTCAGACATTCCCTGAAAAATAATAATACCATTATCATTAGTTAAATTAGTTAAGTTTTATATTTTTGTGAAATATAATTTTTTTATTCAGTGCATGCACAGTGGCACTTTACAGACATTTGACAAATTTATTAAAGGTAATTTGAACCCACTGTATCTAAAAGTTTCGTTTAATACTCATACAAAAATTGATTTTAGACTCAAGCAGTTATCACCCTTATCAACTTTTTTACACTTACATCAAATATACTATTTATTATATGTAATTATATTAAAATTGTATATTAATATATTTTTATTTTTAGTATATTGTACAGTAATATTTTATAATAATAAGTAAGTACCTTTGGAACTAAAAATTGTAAATTTTTCAATTCAGCTCCTCCCCATGAAGCCATTTCAATCATAAAGCCTTTTACACATTTAAATACAAGTTCTGCTCTTTTTGTACACCAAGCTACTGTCATATCCTGTAAATTATGAATTAATTTAAATAAGTTAAAATCAGCAAGCAATTGTTTAATATAAACTAATAGCGGTAAAAAAAACTTCTTACTTCACTCATTTCGTGTACTAAAAGAACAGGTATTGTCAGAGTGGTCACATCATTGCAACAAGCTGTCTTTAAAATATTTCTTAAACCTAAGATTGCTGGATGCCTTGAATTTATATCACCTAAAAGCATATTTTATATTAATATAATCTATAAAATGTTGGTGAACATGTAATGTAAAGTAAAATCTAACCTGATCTTAAGGAATCATTTACCACCATATGAAAAACTACATGCACTTGAGCCAAATTGGAATGCCTTGTAATAAATACATCACCAGTTTGTAATGTTCTACTTGATGTTGATTTTTTTGTTTGTTGCTAAACATACAAAATACAATCCGTATTACTAATATTTATATGTTAATATTTATAAAAATAGAGAAAATAACAAACCTGCAAATCATTATCTTCTTTATGATGTGCTTGCCTCCAGGCAACTGCATCTTTCACATCTTCACGTATTTTTTCAAGCTGATCGTCAATTGGAGGAAAATGAAATTCTGCAGTTAACTGTGATATGGAAATGAGTTCTAAAATGAATATAAATAAAAATTTAATACGAGCTATTTATTAAAACAGTTAACTACACAAAATAAAATACAAACCTTTTGTTACTCCCGAATAACTCCCTAAATGATTATCACTTAATAGCACCAATCCACATAAATCATTTGAATATAATCCTAATGCAGTCTGTAGTCTCTGTGGAATAGGATCTGCACTTCTAAAAGTTGAAATATTTTATTATTTTGTTTTATTAAGATTTTTTGATAAAGATTATTGTATTTTCAGAGGTTCTAAAAGTATTCAATTCTGTTTCAGAACTCCTGAAACAGTTAGAGGACAAAAAAGTGCTAGTTATTATAGAGGTTCCAAAAAATTTGGTGTTTTAAATGTTATAAGGAAAGTTATTTTAAAGTATACATACTCAGAATCACAGTTTCTGGTTCTACAAAAGTCAAGGACATCGCCTGTTAATATTCTAATGTTGTGCATTTGTTTCATTTGTGATCCTAAATGAATAGTAAAACTTTCTTCAAGCTGCTGGTAATCCGATAAACCTTTTTCATCATTTTTCACAAAATTTTCAAAACCTGGTCCAAGTGGTGGCATAGGAACCATTGGAGATTCTCTAAAAGTAAAACTGAATTAATGAAGTAAATGTTAATTTTACATTTCTAATATCTTCTAAACATTTCTAAAAAATAACTTACACTGGTGTAGGTAACATATTTGTTTGTTGTTCTTCTAGTAGCCTCATAATCCAATTCCTGTACTGTCGTCTTTGTTCGAGTTTTAAGGCATCAACTTTGGATCCCCAATGACCCTGTAATAGGCTTTGTTCTTCAAAATGACGTCCAGCCATGTCATTAATTGATTTTTCAGTTGAACCAGCTTCTAATGTTTCTACAGCTAAGCGCATTTCTTCAGTTTGCCTGAAAAATAATTAATTATATTTAATTAATGAAATTGGTTTTAATTATGCTTCAAAAGTATATATATTAAATCCGTATATTAATAAAATCTTACTTTTGAGTAAGTTGATCATAGTCTTTATCTCTCATTTTAATAACTTCTGTTACATCCTTTCCATATTTGTGTTCAGTTTGTAAAATTGGTTCTAAAGACGGTGAATGTACTAGTCTATGATAAGCCGCAGCAAATAATTCTTCATCTGTAGTGCCTATTGGCTCAGCGTACTCTGCAGTTTTTTGCTTATACACTTTTTCCCAATTCTTAATTATTTCTTCAACATCAAGATCCCCTTGCTTAGCTGCATCAATGAGTTTTTCTGCTTTTCCATCATGGAATTTTAAAGTCCACTCTTTCACACTAGATTCCAACGAATTCAATAAATCAGTTTCAATGTAACACGGTAGTTTAAAAGATGACATTATTCGATGTACTAATTCTTTTATCGATCCTAGAAAAGGTATTCGTAAAGGAACTTCTAAAGTGTATTCTTGGTTTGATGTACATGTTGGAAATTTAAACACAAATGTTTCTTCAGTATATTCTTCTTCCATTTTCAATTTCATAAACCTTATTTACAAAGCTTGTACGAAACACTTCTCCAAAGTTGAACTGTTATTAATTATCTATTAAGAGCAACAACATTATATTTTTTAAAGTACTTTTGAAAAATCTTTGTTTTTTGCTCTGTATAACTTTGTCCATCTGTGATTTGTTTGAAGTTCTGTAAAGCATTGTTGATCTGTACATCACTATACTAATAAATTATTCACAAATAAATTTTGTTTATAATAATTATTATAATATTATCAACATTTAGAAAACTGCAGGCTAAATATAACTGTAACACTACAAATAATAATAAAATTATTTTATAACGATGCCTAAATCATTTTAGCAATAATAAACAAATTATTAACAATTTATTGACAGTTTGATTGTCAATCTTTGAGTATCAAAGCATTTTTGCTATTAACTTAATTTTGTTTATACTTTGTAATTCTTAAGACATTTTAAAAGTCTACTAATAAACATTTTTTAATAAAAATTTTAATTTCTCGTTAATCAGACTTAATGAAAAAAGCACGTGATTTTGAGATTTATAAACTTTTTGTAGTTGACTTATTTTGGTTATATACGCCCCCAATCATCTTGAAGTCTGCTGCACGTTTTATTCTAAAGTACCAATACAAAGTCATCAAAACTGATTCTCTATTTGAACTTTGACGTTGGTATGTCTGAGTAGTCTAACTGCAAACTTCGAGCCACCTTCAGGTAAAACAGATTGTTGTTTTCTAAAAGAAGCCGCGTTTAGGGATTGAATAAAATTTAAAAGAAAACCCAGAAGTATTCGCAAAATGGTGGATCAAAAGAATAATACTGAATTAACGGATGCAGAGGCCGAATTGTACGACCGACAAATTCGTTTGTGGGGCCTTGAGTCACAAAAACGGTAAGATTCAGTATATATAACCTAAAATTTTGCCGGTGCGATTGTTAGCGCATGTCATTGTTTTAAATTTTTCTAAAGTTTGGTGAAATAATTATTATTTTCAATTTCGTAATTTTTAAAGTTTGTTAAGAAAATAGATTTTAATTTACCTTTATAACTGATGTTTTATATCATTTGTTTTTCTGTTAAAAATCTTAATGTAAAGTAAATTTTATTGATATCAAACTTCCTAAATGTTTTCTATAGAAATGATATAATATTGAATATAATATTGAATTATATTCTATTATTTTATAGACTCCGAGCTGCAAACATTCTCTTAGTTGGAATCAATGGGTATGGAGCTGAAGTAGCAAAAAATATTATACTTGCTGGAGTAAAGTCGGTAACATTTTTGGATCATCGACCAGTGTCTCCATTAGATGCATGTTCTCAATTTTTTGTGCCAAAAGATCAAGTTGGTAAAAATGTAAGTTGATTTTTTTTATTTAAGAGTAAAAAATTTTGTTCAAGAGATTAAATGAAATTATATTTAATTTTAGAGAGCTGAAGCATCATTGCAAAGAGCTCAAAATTTAAATCCTATGGTTCAAGTTTTGGCAGATTCAGCTAATGTTGACGATAAACCAGAAGAGTACTTCAAAGATTTTGATGTAATCTGTGTTACTGAATGCACTATAGAACAAATAAAGAGAATTAATGCTGCCTGTCGTAAATATAACAAAAAGTTCTTTGCTGGTGATGTTTGGGGAACATTTGGGTTTACATTTGCAGATTTAATATCACATGAATTTGCTGAGTAAGTATTTATTAAGTATTTATTATTTACTTTTCATGTTTGTTTACATGTTAAATACATTTTATTGATATTTATGTATTAATTATTTAGAGATGTAATTCAAACCAAAAAGACTCGAAAGCTGGAAGCTGGTGAACCTCTTGCAAAAGAAAAATTTGAAAAAGTTACTGTAACTGTGAAGAGTTTTGAAAAGTATGTTCCATTTGAAAAAGTATTAGATGCTCAAAATTTACCAAAAGACTCTGAAGCCTACTATTTGATGCTTAGTAAGTAATTAATTTTTTTTTCTTAAAATAAATAATTATTGTATCTTTGTAATTATACAATATTATGTTCTTACTTTTTTAGTTTTATTGAATTTCCGTGAAAAACACAAGAAGGATCCATTACCAAGTGAAAGAAGCACCAATATTTTAAATGATGAGGCAAAAGCTGTTATTGAAAAATATAATCTAGGAACTAAAATAGATCATTTAATAAGGTAACTATTTGAATTTACATAATTATTTTATCTTAAAAAATATAAAATAATTTAAATGTTTCTTACAGTGGAGATTTATATGCCCAAATTAGCCCTGTATGCGCTATTGTAGGCGGCGTAATGGGCCAAGAAATAATTAAAACTGTTTCACAAAAAGAACGACCTCACAACAATCTATTTATCTTCAATCCTAATACACTGTGTGGACAAGTGCTTCGACTCTCTCAACAATAATTAATTCAACATATTAATTTAATTATAAAATAGTTTTACAATTTAATTTAAACAGAGTATTTTTCTTCAAAACTGTATAGATTAAAATATGTTTCTACCTTTTTGTTGTATAAATATCAATCTTTGTTTTACTGATAACAAAAAAAACATTCATAAAACATTGACAAAAATTAATATTTTTTTTTTTAATCTGCGATTTATAATAAAAGTTTGTAATATACATTTAATAAAAATTTTTTTATAAAAAAAACTTATCTACGAAGTTTTTTGCTTGTCTATATGGGCGTAGGTGATTTTTAAAATTTATGAAAGAAAAAGTTAAATATCAGACTTTTTGTAACTCTAAAATATAAGGTTGCTATTATTATTAATCAAGCAATCAAGATTATTTAGAGTATCTGTTATATTTTTAATTATATAAAAAAAAAAAAAATAAAAAAAAAGATGACAAACATTGAATTATTACGTACTTTTTTTTGGCATGAATATAATTGTATGTGATATCTAAAGAAATATTAGTAATTATTAAACAAATTATAATAAGCATTAGGCATTAAAATGCATTTATATATCGATTTTATAACAAAATATATGAAATTTAATAAACCAATATGTATTATAATAATTCAAATTTTGTATTTTATTAAAACTATCATTTTCATGTATTTATTAGAAAAAAGTAATCATGATATAAGTATTATTCTTAATTAAAAAAGACTACAAAGTAAAAAGCCTAATTTGAATTATTAATTTTGATACTGAAAAATGTAATGTATTATGTATTATGATGCTCGTTAGTTTTTATCTTGTGTTGTTCCTTAAAACTAATTTGTATATTACTGATAAAGATGTGTTCGTTTTTATTTTTTATATTCAGTAACTTAAGAAAGTTATCATTGTTTTTTTACATTTTTTGTAATTTTTATGTTTAATCGAGCGATCAAGATCAGATCTAATTCACTTCAGCACTGAATGTAAATGTATAATTAGAAACTAAAAACATGTACAAATTGTTTTTAAAACCTGGGAACTTACAATCATCAAAGCATTTCAAACAATAATTATAAAACTACTCACAAAAGAAACGAATCAATTTAACACTCAGTAAGCGAGAGTCAGCAACTCGCTCATCCGCATCTAACTTCCTACCGCTCGCCACTATACCTTCACACGCGCCCAGCTCGCAAACGCATCCAAAACGAAGATTAATACATTTCCCTAATAGAAAGCAACTCTAACAAATGAACTCGCTCAATGCTTAAACGCGCCTAATACTCATGCCCAGTCTCCAAACAAAAGGCGCAGGTATACATCTCTATACTCATCCGACAATCCACACTCTCAGCTAACGCATCCTAACGACATCGGCACGTGCTGTCCTTCGCGCGTCGAATTATCCGTTTGACGTCTCTCCCCGCTCACCCCCCGCAGCAGCAACCAAAAAGAAATGGACTCGAGTCCTCAAACTTTGACGTTCCATTATTAATCCACGCGCGCGCCCGGCACGTGGCCGCCGATTTTTCCCTTCGACTGTGTATGTATCTCGGCCGCATCGAATCGTACGTATAGATGCGCGTGAAGATAAACGATTGGCGCGCTTTTTTTTGCCGCTTGCACCGTGTGCGGCCGGTCTGTGGGACTGAAATAATTGAGTGTCCAAGATCGGATCTCTCGGACTTAATCTCACGAGTTGTCACGAGGGGGGCTTTTCCCATTAGCGATTCTCTGATCTTTTACGCTGATTTTCGGATGATGCGAGTTTGACGGGGCGCTGGATGCGCGCCGTGGGATGCTGCTTGGGAAATTGAGTTTTCCCGGTGACTCGCGTTTTAGGACGCTTCGTTAGCGAGGAGGATTGATTTAGGGGATTGGTGGGTTTGAGCTTTGGTCGGTTTTTGGGGAAATAAGTTTGCGTGATTTTTTGCGTCTTGCTGGAGTTTTAGTTCGGGATTGATTTTGGAGGAAAATTGTATTAAAATAGTTTGAAAGTTTTGGTAATGAAATTGTGGTGGGAATATTTTTTAAAGACTATTTTTTTCTTACAATTTTAAATAATTATTATCTCTCTTTCTCTCTTTTTCCAACATCACTGTGCTCTTTATCAAGCGATTTGTTTCTGAGAAACGCATCACTCCATACAATATATGTACACGTATCATAGTGATAAGTAATAAAATGATACTAAAAAAATTTACTCAAAAATGCTAAGGATATTTTTCTGAAAAAACTTGGTACGTTTATATTGGCAGCTAGTAACAACGCTATTTAGCTGCTGATAATGAAGCCCTAAATAGGAACTCACTTTTTGCCAACTTGATAAAAAAACATTTGGTAGAAAGGAATATAAAGAATGTTGCTTTTTTCATTGATTCGCTGAACTAATAGTAAGATCAGTCAGTAATCGACCATTTTTAAACTTTTAATGAAAACATTCTCATTAAGATAAATATTTCAAATAATTTTTTTATTTTGAATTCATTAAACTAATGCAAAAAATATATATTTTTAAAATGGTTTTATATAATATTCTCTTGAACAAAAAAGAATAATCAAATTAGGCTTGATACATTATTTTGGTAACTTTATTTTATATATTATCAATAATTGTACATAAAATAATGAAACTTTATGCTACATCTGCGTAGTAAAACTATATGTATTAATTTTCAAAAATATCACGTAGTACATTCAACAAAGGATGAGAATCCGACTTCTCCATGCTTTTAAATTCAGGTGTGTCGACTATCGCTGATCCATGACCTGCAATAAACTTACGGGCTTGTCGTTTCAGCACATTGGCCTTGTGTTCAGTTGCTAATGAAAGTATCTTCACCGCATTGTCAACGGTCAAATGACTACAGAGAAATTCTTCACATATGGCTATCAATCCTTGAACTTCGTAAATGCTAGCAGCAACCAATAATTCCTGCGCTAACGATTCGATGCCATCAACCCTGCCTGTATAAATGTAACGTAAAAGTTCTTTGAATACCTTAGCCTCGATGTTCGTGATTTCCACGTCGCTGTCGTTGTTATTATTTATACTGTCATTTCTTTTCAATTGATTCATAAATAACGTACGAAAAACTGGACTGCGGACTGATAAAATAGCCTTGTGCGCTCGAAGCTCATGCTTTTGTACGATGAATGAGACGTCGGTGAAATCATCTTCCTCCAAAAGTTTAACAAAATCATCAGCAAGCTCGTTTTCAATTGGCTTGCGAATTATCATTGACTCGCACTGACCCGTAATGTTCTTGTATATAGGGAATGTTGCGATTTCACAGTGTACAGTGAGCGTATTATTAGGCAGTAAATTGTTTCTTTTGTCAAAAACTCTCGACCGCGAAATAAATTTGCCAAAACCACGAAAACTCCATGTAGAAGCCCTTGTGCATGTAAAGTTCTCATCTGCCTCAACAGGTCCAATTGATATTTTATAACTTACTTTTATAGTGCGATTAGTTATACATCCGAGATATACTGACATTTCTGTATTACTAAGCCAACCTCTTGGGTACAATTTTAACTGCCATTTTAAATCCTCTTCGCCTGCAGCTTGAAATTCTGGAGATAACATGTATTTTTCGTGGTCCAAATAACTTGCGTTGAAGTTTTGTATCATCCATGTATACCTTAACGTGTTCATTTGAAACTGGGATATACCCCATTTTTCAGATACCAGACAATAAGTTTTTGGAAGGATTAGTATTAGTATTATAGTTGGAATAATCATTATTACTTTTTATCTTTATTTAATTTTTTTTATGTTAATTTTTTCACACTTGTTTAGTAAATTTAATCAGATCTTAGGGAAGAAAAAGATTTTCATTAGGTGATGCGATACAAAGAAAACTATTATTTTCACTTCCCCGTCACAACATTAAATTTTCATATATCCTATAGTGATTGAAAATTATAAATCGCAGAGAACATGTGAACGCGTGGTTGTCCAACTGTAGACTGATTTCATTTTTATCGTTGCACTGTCTGTACACAGACTATCTATTTTGTGGCAGAAGCGAACAGTGACAACTACTGTTTCTCGAGCGATTTGCGTTTTTAAGAAAATTTAATTGGTTAAAAAATAAGATTAAGTTTGAAAAAAATTGATATATAAGTTTCAATAAATAGTTGATTTCTTCGTATAAATTTAAAAGGCGATTGGATATCTCAGTAATTAAAATCAATAATAGAAATTTTATGTATTATCGTCAAATCATGCGGTTAATAGTATTTTCAGAATTTTCTATCTAAAGTTTTTTTAAAAATAAATATACAGTTTGTGAAAATCTTAATGAAACTAATAAAAAAGTAATATAATGCAGAATTTTATTTTCTGTAGCCAATTATGCAGTAACCCTTGGCTCCGTAACATTTATTGAAGCCAAAAAATTGCACCCACAATCACAATCTTTAGAAGGATGCCTGCGATCATCATTTACTGTTTTTCAAGACAAAAATTATTATTAAAAAATTATAATAGCATTGAAGCTAGTTAGACTGTTAGAATTACGATCAATGTCACTGGTTGATCAGCTCATGCCTCATGAAGCGGTGATCGATACATACTGCTGTCTTGGCAGATACATCAGGCGAAGAATAAGAAATAATGAACATGTTTTTGAAGTGATCAGTCCTAAAATGAAAAGTGTTGGTATGAAGAAAAAGAAATTACAAAAATATATTTTCACAGAATTTTTAATACTTATTATAGATGACAATGAATATAAGAATTTTTTTAAATAATTTGGTAATTTATATTTTTATCTTTTATCAACATGTTGTTATAAGAACATTTGTATTTAAAAAATTTAAGTTTTCAACTAAAATATTCAATTTAGAATAATGCAAATTATCTGTTTAAAATAAAATAAATATTATAGAAATGTACGTAATAATAAAATTTTACGTCATAAAAATGAAGATCCTTGTTCAGGGAGTGTCAAGCATTTTCAATCATTTCAATTAATACCTAGCTCACTTCCATATCTATGATCTTGAAGTCAATCTGGGGGTCACTGTGGTACATAGACATTATCTTAAAGTAATTGTAGGTATTTTAGATAATTTCAAATATTACCTAGTACTGTTATTGGCGCGTTAAATTTTTTTGAAATTAGTGTAACCTTTCGTCAATAACCATACAAATCATCTTTTAGAATAATAACAAAGAAAAAATTCACTTTGTATACATGAATAAGAATTAGAACACTACAAATATTAAAGAATAAAGCAAAAATTATTGATTTCGAAAAAAGAAACATCTTTAACTGAGTTTTGAAGTCATATACAATACTGACCACAGTTGAAACCCTTGTATTTTAGCTTTACTATTCACTTACCACGAGTATTTGAGCTAAATAGTCCGATGATTTTTTTTACCAAACTAGGTTTGAATGTTAATAGTATACATCTATATATGCGCTCAGATGTTCTTAACCTTTCGACTTTTGAGAATATTTGATACCTTAGACGGTTTTTATTGTCTTTCTGAATTTCAGATATTATGTCCGGGGTTCTTACATTAAATAATGTATAATATTTTAAAATGTAATTTTCTAATTTAAACCAGAGATGAGCACCGCTACTGCGGGTGAACCTTCTTAAGACAACAGAATGGACAAAAAAATTTATTTTTTGTTTATTACTTTTTTTGATAGAATATCTATCTTAGAATAAGCTTCAAAATTATTTTTTACATCTTTTTTTTATTTTTTTTACGAGAGAAAGAATGACGATCAGTTTTTTGTTAATTTTGCTATTTCCTAAGTTTTTAATAAAAATTTTCTTAAATAGAAAAGAATAATTAGATTGAAAATTATTTTAATAACTTTATTTCATTTATTATTAGTAATTACAAATTAAATAATAACACGTTATGCTACATCTACGTGGTAACACTATATATATTTATTTTCAAAAATATCATGTAGTATACTCAACAAAGGATGAGAATCCGACTTCTCTATGCTTTTAAATTCAGGTGTGTTGACTATCGCTGATCCATGACTCGCAATAAACTTACGGGCTTGTCGTTTCAGCGCATCGACCTTGTGTTCAGTTGCTAATAAAAGAATCTCCACTGCATTATCAACGCTCAAATGACTACAGAGAAATTCTTCACATATGGCTTTCAATCCTTGAACTTCGTAAATGCTAGCAGCAACCAATAATTCCTGCGCTAACGATTCGATGCCATCAACCTTGCCTGTATAAATGTAACGTAAAAGTTCTTTGAATACTTTAGCCTCGATGTTCGTAATTTGCACGTCGTTGTCACTGTCACTATTTATACTGTTATTTCTTTTCAACTGTTCCATAAATAATACACGAAAAACTGGGCTACGGGCTGACAAAATAGCTTTGTGCGCCCGAAGCTCATTGTTTTGCACGATTAACGAGACATCGGTGAAATAATCTTCCTCTAAAAGTTTAAGAAAATCATCAGCGAGCTCGTGTTCAATCGGCTTACGAATTATCGTTGAATCACATTGACCCGTGAAGTTCTTGTAGATAGGGAATGTAGCGATCTCGCAGTTTACAGTGAGCGTATTGTTAGGCAGTAAATTATTCCTTTTGTCAAAAACTCTCGATCGTGTAATAAATGTGGCAGATCCCTCTAAAGAATTTTTCCCGAATGCATAACTGGATGATCTCTCGATAGAGCCAATAGATAGTTTAAAATTTACTTTTACAGTTTCAGAAGATAAATGTTCAAGATAAAGTGAGATTTCACTTTCGCTACTCCAACCCTTTGGGTATAATCTTAAGCGCCATTTGATATTTTCTTTACCTGTAGACCAAAATTCTGGAGAAGCAATATATTCTTTATGTCCCAAATTATTTGTGTTGAAGTTCTGTATCATCCATGTATACTTTAATGTATCCACTTGTAATTGGGTTATACCCCATTTTTCAGATACCAGACTGTAAGATTTTGGTAAAATAAGCACTAGTATTAAAGTTGAAATAATCATTTCTTTATTATAGAAAACTTCTCCTTTCTCGACGCGGCAATATATGCGACTGAAATATTACGAATTATAGAGAACGTGCAGGGAACATGATACTTTAGTAATCAACTGATTTTTTTTTTATCATAATAAAGATTATATTCAGACTGTCAAATTGTAGAAGTAAGTTCTGATAACGGTTCCTCGTGTTCTCGAGTCTCTAACAGCGAAAACATCGCTAAAATCTTAAACCTTTTAAAGTTATATTCTGAATTTAAACAAAAGTTTGTTTATAAATATTCATTGTAAAGAAGTATCAATACTTCTAGTAGCAAAATGGGAACTTCATACTCTGTAAATTTAAATCAGTGAATTTCACTGATTCAAATTAAGATAGTGTGATGTTCTAAAATGCTGGTACTACTATTTGGCCTTTTTTTTAATATTTAATAAATTATCATGATTTATGAAAAAATAATAGTTCAGATAAGAGTTGCATTTGGTAAATTAAATTATTATAAAATTAGGCAAATTTTATTTAAAAATTTATCGAACTTCTTACGTAACTTATCTAACTTTATCTTATTTCATTTTTACGATACTGCACATTTTTTATTCTTATTAATTCAATTTTTTGAATGTAGTCTTAAACTGTGATAAATAAATCGCAATTATATCGTCGCTTCTAACAAAGACTAGTACTTTTCAAAAACTACCTGTTTTAAATTTGTTATTTAAGACTTAATACAAATATAAAATTTTTTTCGGAGCTCAA
>UELX01000938.1:0-56034 GCA_900480035.1 Eupelmus urozonus
GAACAATCGTAACATTTATGATAGTAATCCTTATATAACAATTTTTATTCAAAGTATGCAAACATATATATATGCTTCTCTTAAATCTTAAATTTTAAGAAACTTACGAAAAATCGTCCATAATTTAATCGCATCATGCCGCTTAACTCACCTGAAACAAAAAGAAATAAAAACCGTCAGAATGAAATTTCTCTAAAACTTTAAGAAATAAAATTTTTTAAAAAATCATTTTATTTTAAAAAGTTAAAAGTAGAGGTCTTAAAGAACGCCAGGCCACTTATCCTGTTAGCGTATAACAATTCTCTCAATTGAACGAGAATCAATGAGAAAAAGCCCGCGAGCGTCCTTCGCAGGAGGAAAAATAAAAGGATCTCTCTCCATTATCAAAGCGCCGCTACGCCATAACGCTCATACAACGCTCATACAACGGTAAACTTTCCTCTCGCTCAAAAAGTATTCTCGATAAATTTAAATCGAATAAAAGAAACAGAATCCTCCTTCCGTTTCTCCCCCTTCCCTCTCTAGCAGTCATTTCCTTATACTCCTTTTTGATAAGAATCTCTCTCGGGGAGGATGTTCCTTTAATAAAGAGCGAGAAAGGCGGAAAACAAGATCGGAGAGAGAGAGAGGGCAGAAGAGAAAGAGAGAAATGGAATGAAATCCATCGAGGCGCGAACTATACCCGAGCGCTTGTAAACTCCAACAATTTATCGTATTCGCAGCGGTTTTCCGAGCAAGCGAGATCTATAGGTCTTTTCGCGGCGCGCACCGCCAACTCGTTAAGCCAAGAGAGGAGAAAGCCAACGCTTGCCTCCTCTTGTCTTTGAAGCTTCGGAAGAGCGAGTGAGAAAGAAAGGAACGAGAGAGAGAGAGAGAGATACGCAGGGGCAGGTATAAAGTTTCGGAAAAGTTTCAAACTGGTGGAGGGATGATGGAGGGGAACAAACATCGGGATGTCGTTGAAAATTTTTCGAAAGAGAAGCGTAATTCGGCTGGTTGAATTTATTTTTGCCGTTCGTTAAGCGTGATAAGTTTCCTTTTTTTTCTATTTTAATAAACGGAGTGGGCGCTGTGTAATGCAATTAGACAAGCGGGATTTCAGGCGCGGATTCTGGAATAAATTTTCTGCGAATTTTCCGTCAAGTTTGCCGGCCTGGAATTCAGTCACCTGGGAAACTTCGATGGGTGTGAAATACCGGCGCGGTCGGCGTCTCATTATTCCAACTTACCGACGGTATGTGTTTAATTTTCCCTTATTTATGAGCGGTACTCAAATAATTAATCGATTACTAAATCATAAAATAAAGTTTTTGCTCAAAAGGTAAAGTTACAATATTGGGTCAATATTTTATATACTTTCTTCTTTTTTCCTAAACTATGAGATACATTGAAATATGAATAAACATTTGCATTTCCAGCTGCGCATATTCCGACATTTCACAGTTTGACGCAAAACCAGAGCATCTCCAACCCCGTAAGCCTCCACTAAAGAATAAAGCATTCCCCGTATATTTTCAAGCTCAAACTTTTCGCGCTAAAGTTTATAGGCTATTAGCGACTCGGCGCGGCCGGGAAAAAAAGCAAGTAGCTAGCTCTCTCGGAAAAATTCACAGGCGGGACGGCAAGACACGGAAAAGTGCAGGCGCGAGAGCTTTCGGAAAGAATAAAGCGCTACGAGAGAAAAAACGAGAAGCGAGAAAGAGGAAGGAGGTCGCCGCGCTAAAAAAAATATGCAGAGCACGCGAGGAGAAGAAAGAACAAAGAAGAATTCTCCTAGCGAGCGATGTGATGAATCGCCGGACGGACAGGTGCGAAGACGGATAGGCGGCCGAAGGAATTTCGAAAACAAGCCGAAATTACCTGCGTGCGCGCGCGTCTCCCCGGCAACGAATTATAGCCGAAAAACTCGTGGCACGCGAGGAGCGCAAAGTTGCCCGATAATCGTAATAGATTAAGATTTTATACTTGGGAAAATGGCGGCGTTTATCTTAGTCAGGGCTTGGGATTCTGGAAGCCTCTGCCGCACTGTAGCGTAATAAGAATCTTGTCGGGTGTAAACATGCGTGATAAAAAAGCGCCCCGGCGCTGGGAGAGTTTTCTCCCAGCGGGAAAAGTTTTACAACGCGCGGCTGGGTGTATACGCGTCGAAGTCTTTTTTTCGATGCATAAATTTGGGACTTTGTTAGGCGCTCGGTACGTTTGTTGGGCTTCGTACGATATTATTTTTTCTTTTCAACTTGGATTGATAACAAGAGGAGCAAAGTGCTGAGTTTTGGATTGTCCGTAAAGCGAGGAGGTGGAAAAAGATCTGGAAAACGTTTGCGGAAAAAAAATAGCAACGGTGCTATCGATAATTCAAATAAAAATCTAGCAAAATTTTTAACTAATATTAACGCAACGTTACAGCTGTAACTTTTATAAACTCTGAAAAATTTATCAGTATAAACACTGCAAAAAAGCAAAAACAATCACACTAAAAAGCCCTCGGTCCCGGCCGTCCAGCAGCGCGCCCAAAATCAGCATTAGTAATTGATAAAACCCGCCTTATATCCATTACCGGAAATTGAAAAGCGAAAACCAAGCGAGCAGCACAAAGGCGGCAGACCCTCCGACCTCCAGCCGAATTCGTAAATAACAATTTCAATATCAATTCCACCGGGGGGGGGGGGGGGGGAAAAAACCAGCCGACAAACGAGAAGAAACGCGCCCCGAAACAGCAGGTCAGGAGTGGTACAAGCAAATAATCAAAAGGAATGGAAGGAGACCGTCTGCAGCCGAAAGAATAGGAAAAAGATCGCGAGCCAAAGCAGAAGAGACTACATACGTATATATACACACGCTCGCTCTAAAGTTTCGCTGGGGCGTCGAGTGCTTCCATAACCGCGACCCAAATAACTTCCTTATAGTTGCGCGCGGCACTGACGTCACTTCCGGCATTCGCGCGTCTGCATTAACCTCCCGCAGCGATAAAACAACGCGCGGGATGGTTCGATCTTCCCCGCATTTCTGGCCGCGCCGAGTTTCCGTGTATTCAATCGAATTGTTTCGCGAGTACCGCTGCGCTCGCGCGTTTGATTGCTCTCCGCGCGCGTTCGGTTACTTTTTACACGCGCCGAGGCACGCTGGTCTTTTCCGGTTAATTGAAGCGTTGCAATCCCGGAGAGTTCGATAAAGCTGGATTGCAGTATGCGTAAGCATATACGCGTATTAGAGTGGGTTGGTTCAATTGATCAGGCGAATCGCGCTTGATAGTTTTATTGTGCAAGTGTCAACTTTATGTCATTGGGCCGCGCGCGGATAACCCGACACTGGCGGAAACAACGCGAATTGCTATTCAAATTCGAGCCATAAGGTATGATAACTGCGCGAGCAAGCGGAGGGGGGAGGAGAGCGGGATCCTCGTGGGCTGAATTTGAATGTCAATTCGGAGCTTGTCGGGCTGGTTAGTGAGTAATCTTCGCGAAACGAATGTGTAATAAAGATGCCGAAAATGCGTCGGCGTATTCAGAACACGGCTTGGTTGCGGAATTAATACGGCTCGAACGTGATGCTCGAGTGGACTTTTTAAGATAACGTATGCGGGACGTGTTTTTTTTTAAAGAAAGATGATCATATTTCAGCATCAAAATTAGTTTTCAGCGAAGTTACTATATTTTTTGCTTGAAACAGCTTCTTTACTCTCCATAAAATTTTCCTCGACGTCTCTCGTTTTGTAAATTAATAATTCCGCAGCTAAATATCGCAACATTTCAAGAAATAATTAACCTGCCTAAACACTCTAAGCCCCCCCTGAAAATTAATACACCTTAATTAGCCGGGCCCCAGGTACAAAGCGTGGGTGCGCGGACGAAAATAAATCCAATCCCCCGTCCCTCTCGCTCTGCAGCCTGCCGCCAAAACCTCCGCTGTGCGAGCTTTCGCCTCTCGCAGCCGAGCGATTCTGCATTACTGGACCGCGATGCGCCGCTCGCGCAAGCGAGAGAGAGAGCTCCGGGGAAAGTCGATATTCCATTTACCTCCACTTAATGCCGGAATCCGATCAAACGGCGCGCCGCACGCCATAAAACGTTAAATCAAGTGCATCAAGATGCCGATGCCAGCCTTCTCCCCTCCGAAACAATATTGTATGTACCGCTTTTTCGGGAGGATGGGCTCGCGTATTGGTTAATATTAATTTGACGGCATGAGGGTGCTGTGTGTTTTGAGCGAAGGTTTATGGAATGCGGGGAACGCGAGCGTTTGATAAAGGGGAGGATGATGATTGGGAGAGATGGAGCTGTTTGATGTGCTTCTAATGCGTTGGGCGAAGCTTTTCTGGTTCTTTGGGTTGAGGAGATGAGAGGCGGGGGTGAGGAATGCAGTTTTAGAGCTGTTATGAAAATGAATGCACGTGCAAGATTTGAGATGATGCAGGACGACAGAATGTTTTTATTGGCTATTTGAGATCCTTAGCTGAGAGAAAAGTCTGGTTGTAAATGCCAGAACGTTACTTGAATTTATTGTAACTCGAGTTTTCAAGGATAAATCATTGTTATCAATACTAGATTGTTTTTCTAATGTTTACTCCGAAAAAAGAAAATTCTTACATTAAAAGTAATAAAATGTAAAAGTAATTTCTTTTTTGATTAACGACAGAAAAAGAAATTGGAAACAAATATTTTCAATACATTTTGCTTAGCAACATTTCATTTTTTATTTGACATGAAAATGCTTACTTTATTACAACTATTGCTGTATATTTGCAAGCATTCTTTTAGTGAAAACGAAACTATAGATTTTACTAGTATTCTTTTCTGGAAATTCTGATAACTGTAAAAACAAAGATTTTTCTTGGTACAAGAGTAAACAAAAGATTTTCTTGATGTACAAATATTTTTATATGGAATTCAAAAGGAATTTCAATGCGTAATACACTGTGGCTTTAGAGAATGTTGGAACTTGCAAGTAATGTTAAACAAAATACATCGCTATAAGAGAGTTATGCATTAAAAGCAATTTTAATGTGGAATTCCATACGCATCACGAACATATTAATACCATACAATTTTACAGCCAATTTACAATTAAATTTGATGACCAAAGCTACATTACCCTTTGCACCTCTGATAGCCAATACATTTTATGAGATAACTGTTTCCGAAGGTAGTCAATTACTGATCTCAAACTAATAATTGACGTGCACCGGTGAAAAGGAAAAAGCTGTTTAGAACGATTACGTTAGTCGACGGTTATTTCATTCGTAAAATAAAGAGACGAGAAAACGAGTGTTGCAGGAAATTGAAAAAAACGGCTCTTGGCTGTTGAAAAAGACAAAAATTTTGTTTAAAGCGAAATGCTTTGTTGCATTATGGCAGCGAGCCAGTAACAATTCCGCTGTATGCTCAACTATGCTCGAAAATTCTTCCAAGCCATTCCCGGGTGATTATTTTCTCGGCAAAAACACACTGCAGAATGTAATTGTCCCCCCCTCCTGTGTTCTTTCATTTTCCCGGCGCTCGTTACAAAAAACCTCTCTCATTCTTCCCCCCAAAACAAAATGCAAGCAGCGCCGGGGACTCACAAGTCGCAATCCTAAAAATTTCAGCCCCCCAAAAAAGCGCCAGAGACAATCACGCGAAAAATCCATTTTCCTTTCGTCGCCCTACCAGCTCGACGCAGCCAGCAGCGCGACGTATCGAATTTCGATATTTCCCATTTCTCGGCGACTCCCCCCCAGCCTCCATCCCTCCCCCACCTCCTCGGAAAAGTGTCGCCGGCGTAAGTCGCGTAACGAGCTACACGGGCTGTATGAAAGGGCAAACACAGAGTCGGCGCACGTAAACATATTCATGCACTGAGCGCCAGAAAAGAAGCAGTGCGTTATGCAGCCCGCGCTCTCGGGATATATATGAAGCGAGCGCATGCGGGCTTTCATGAATAAATTTTGCAAATCGCGTTCGTTAAGGTGTTTCGACGAATTCGTTATCGGGACGGCGGCGCTATGTGTGCGATTCTTCAATAATGAATCGACGCTGCCGTGATGAAAGAGCCTTTTTGATGCGCGCGGATGTGGATGTGTATACTGGAGGATCGGCTGTCCTGGAATTTTTCATGCGCGTTTGTACGTATACGCAGTAGGGGGAAATTTAATGCGATTTTCGGGCTTGGGCCGCACGATTTTTTAACTTGGCTTGCGCGCGAGAGTGGAAATTTGCATTCTAATAGAAAAGAAGTTTTTACTTTCATTGAATTTTTTGTTACACGGGGAAAATGTAAATTTATTGCGTTTTCCGCGCCGCCCCGCGCGCTGTCGAGGTACAAAGTAGTAGTTAAAAGGTGACCTGTTTAAAAATGGCGCGCGCCTTTTGAGAAATTGCGCGCGAGCGATATAAAATGGCCGGCTTTCAAAGAGTAATTTAGCTTTGAAAATTGAATTCCATCTTTTTGTAAGAGCGCGGGCTGAAGGAAAATATTTATTAAGGTCAAATATTGCTCAAAGTCGAGTGTTGCATTTGCTAACTGAGTCGATTTTAAAATTATTCCATTCGCTATGTTTTGGTTTACAGATAAATTTAATGAACTCGTCTGTTTCGTTTACTCGGTGATAAATTATTCAAAACCTTACTCGATGTCTTAGACAAAGAAAAAACTATAATTTAACATTCTAGCCAGAACTAATTATTGCATTACTCACCCATCTTAAATTCCAAACACCCAGGCGCAGTTCCCTCGCCCACAATTAAAAAACTAAACCCGTTTGTGACACACAAACCAGCCCCGGCAAGCCCCGGCAATTCATTTAGCAATTAACGCCGCACGTCCGCACACTCGAATCGACACAACGAGACTTTAATCCTTAAAAAGGAAAGATGAGCGCGCTCGAGGCTCCATTCCTCGGCGTCCTCCTCTGGCTTTTCATAAATTATCCCTTATCATTCAGCCTCGGCGCGCGACTCCTCCTTTAATTTTCGAATCGCCAAAGATAATCCCCCTGCAAAAAGTTGCCTCTCTCTCTCTCCTGTAACTTCCACGAAACTCCCCGGGACAAAAAGCGGGGGCCCCGAGTTACGTCTCCGCGCAATTATGATAATCGCCGCTCGCGACGTCGGCATTAAGAGCCGAAAGAATAAGAAGCCGAGATATAAAGAAAACGCGGTGAATTATTCATGTATATCCGCGACGCAGCGCAGTATGTATACGTGTCGTAAGACGAGAATCATATCAGGCAATATATCGAGTTGCGCGAATCGATAAGCTTATCAAGCGCAGATGTGTGTCAGAGCCGAGGCTTATATCAAAGCTGGCTAACGCGTCAGTCGAGGACTGGAGGAACCTTAGCCCTGATGGATGGAGAGGGGGGTTATGTGCGACGGCTTCGAGGAAAGCGGAGTGTGTAAAGAAGAGCAGGCTTGACGACGGATGTTTATTGTCGGCCGTTGCCGTATATGCAGTCGCGAATCGCTTTGATTGGAATTCTTTGTGCCGGACGGCGATGAACGCGTCCGTTTATAGATTCTGGATCGAGGTTTTTTGCGCGGGTGAATGCGTAGAAGGGTTTTGGGTTTTGATTCTTGTTTGGAGATGCGGGTTAGAAAAAGAGGCTGGATTGGTAATAGAAAGGATTAATTATTGTTAAACATAAGATAAACAATTCTTCTTCCTCTGTTAATAATGAGAAATCGGTTTGTTAATTTACAGAGCAATGATTTAAAGAAGTATATTAAATGCTAACCGGTATGCAAGAAATAGATTAGGTATATTTAATAACCAAGTTTAGCCCTGCAGCCACATTTCATGAAGTTTAATAATACTTGTTAAAATAATTAAGTTGAAAGTTTGGCCTCACATAGCCCTGGCTTCTTATTTATGGACTGCTAATGAAACTCATGCATAAAGTTTCCAAGTTGAAAGTTAAAGTGATATTACAGGGAAAAAAAGGAAGACGACGACGAGAGAGCCACCCTCCTAAGATTATCCTTCAAATGGCTCTCGCTCTCTTCTCGCTCGTGTCGCGCCACTTTATCTGCTAATCAAGACACTTTTGAACGTGACTTTTATCAATTATTAGCCGAGCAGAAAAAGGATCGCCTGACACTGAACTCAAGAAAGACATTATAAATAGATGTTCTCGTTATTGGAGGACTTTATTCATAAATGTTCCACGTGCACCGTTGCTCAAAGCAAAAACGTAATTATTCGATAACTCGCGAAATTATCGTAGATATCGATTACGTCTTAGCGTTAATCAATCAGCTTCGCCAATCAATATTTTTCCATCTATTGATCAAACTTTTCATCCCATCAACCGCAATCAAGACAGCTTTCCCTCAGCCACCCCCTCGCCTCAAAGACAATTAACAATCTCCTTGGGCCGCTGGAAAAAAGCCTTTCAAGACCCGATCCCAGCCTCATTACCCATCAGATTTTTCCCCACAAAGAAGAGAGATCGCTTAATTGAAAGCGTATTGTCCCCCGCCCGCGAAATTTCCAGCTCCCGGCCATTAACACCAAGAGCGCCAACCCTTCCATCCCCAGCGAAGGAAAAAAAAGGAGGGTAGTTCCACTCGACCGGCATCCAATATCCGGTGGCGCACTTTTAATCCTTGGTCCCGGCTAAATTAACAATCTAACTTGAGAGAGTGAGGCGCTGGTGGGGGCGAGGAGAGTCTAGAGAGGCCGGAGCCGCAAAACCCGCGCGCCGAATCAGCGCCGAAGAAGACGCCGTCGAAGGAGGATAGGGAGGAGGACGATCCTCCAAAATAGGCTTGGGGGAAGAGGAGAGAGAGAGAGAGAGCCTTGCACAGCTCCCTCCCGGGGATGATCCTATATATAGGCGAGTGCGCAAGTTTCGCCGGGGAAGCGTATGCATCGCATTAAGCCAGGGAGCTCCTCTCTCTCTTGCTCTCTCATGAATCCAGGCGATGCGGAGGCTGCTTCTGCCGCTCCGGCGCTCGCTCAGCAACTAATCCAATAATTTTGGCCCCCCTAACGAGCCATTATGAATGATAATTTCCGAGGACGAGTGTCAAGTGTAAATTCGGACGAGCGCGGCAGGCGCAAGATTCGCCGGGCGCCGAGTTAAATACACACGCGAGCGGGCAAAAGTGAATTAGAGAGCGAGGGAGGTGGGGGGTATGGTTTCGTTGAACAAGAGCCGGATAATGAGGAGCGCGCGCGCTGCGCAGAGAGATGGATTTTGGTAAAGTAGAGAGGCCCCGGGTAAACAACGACGGTTGTAAAAGTGACGCTGCCGCGGGAGAATAGGTGATTAATCTTTGACGGCGAGGGTTTTCGGGCGAGCCTGGACGGCGTTTATAAATAAGGTTGGTATGAGCTAATAGTTTCTGTTTGGGAGTGGGTAATGCCCGTACGTAAATGATGGTGCTGTGGTGACGTTATTGGAAAAAAGTCGAAAGGGTCCATTAGTTGGGAGTAATCATAAATAAAACTGATGTACGGGTGGGTTAGGAAAAAAAAAGATGTTCCATTATCCCGCTCGCTCGTGTTTGTTTGACTGCTAGGTTTTTGAGTAATGGATTAACAAAATAGATACTCTATTGAGGATCCTGTAAATACGGGATGTTCACTTGGAATCCAACAATAGCGATCGCGTAATCCGACTATAACGTAATTTTATTCCATTAAATCCAGCAAACACGATTTTATTAATTATCACATAAACCTTGGCTAAAATCATTCTCAACAGTATCAGCGTTCAGCAGCGAAGCAAATCCAGGCCCACCAGAGACAATCCTCAGCGCGATTCCATCCAATTACACATTGTTTTGCCAAACCGGCTCTCTCTGAACCCTCTCTTTTGCGAGTCCGCATCCTTCCTAACCCTCTCTCCTATCCCCATTGCAAAACCCAGGCTTGGCTAAAGGAGAAAAAAAGAAACGAAGGGGGAACCTGCAGCAACCATCATCCTGGCGCGCCGCTAAATTTCTTACAAAGCCTACAACTCCCTCATCCAGCGCGAAGCTGGAGGACACGCAGCGACGAATGATTACACGCAGAAAGAGAGAGAGAGAGAGAGAGAGAGAGAGAGAGAGAGAGCCAGACTCGGTGCTGCAGGAGAGTCGGATAATGAGCGAAGACGGGTTGTTCAACTCCCTCCCTCTCTCTCACCGATACAACGGGACGAGGAGAGACAAAAACCACCGCGGCGGTAGACGGGATTCTGGCTATGTGGGTGTATAGCTCGCGCATATAGCTCGGAGGCTGGGAGCTGCACGACGATGACACGGATGCACACGACAGCTACCGCTGCGCGCCGCTCGCGCAGTGGCTATTGTTACGCCTGTTATTTGTCACTAATCGAAATGACTGAAGCAGACTGCGAGATCACCAGTGTGTGCTGTGTGTGTATGCGTGTGTCTGCGGGCTTGGAAATCCGGCGCTGGAATAGAGAGAGATGGATGGAGGGCTGCATTCTTTCCGACTGCCTGCCTTGTCCAAGGATGAGGATACACATCGATATAGTGATAATTCAATTATAGTCCGATAGCCAGCGCGTTGCCAGGCGAATCTGCCGTTTGATTTTTGCGTTTTCATCCGCGGGCGTTAGGTGTGTGTTTATACGTATACACACATAGCTAACCGTGTGCGTAATCCACCTGGCTGGCGTCAGGCATTTGGCTCTGACGCGGCGCGCGGCTGTGCGTGATCATTTTTGTCAATTTTCTCGAACGCTCGCTTCGGCAAATGAGGCATTGGAAAGAGAAAGATAGAGGCAGAGAGAGAGACCGGACTGCCCTAATGATCCGTAATTTCCGTGAAAGTGGACGGCGTAGTACATTAGCTCGTCGGGCGTATAAGGATACGCAGTCACGTCTACCCTGGATTACCATAAATTTCGGAACCAACAGATGATGAGCAGGCTGCTCTCCTGTATAAACACCGGTTGGCCAGAGCGCCGAGCCCGCGCGTATATAGACTCTCTCGCGGAGAGCCGAGCTATATACCCTAGCCACGAGGAAGGAACGAAAAATAAATAAAAGAGGGTAAGAAGCCAAGCCAGCTCCGATTGCGAAATCCTCGCAGACAGCCGGCCCTCAAGACGAAGACGAAGAGCTTTTCGGCAGCGAGCCGGAGATATCAGCGCCCTGGCCGCGCCCACTGGCTCCTCCGCTCTCTGTGTATTTTTCAAAGTCTCGCGTGCAGCACTGCCGAATCCCTAGTTTCTGCATCACTCCCCAGTGGAGAGAGAATAGGGGGGGACGACAACGACTTTTGCGCAAGTGACTCTGTGTCTCTCTCCGCAGGGGGAGAGAGAGAGCGGGAAAGCCGAGGGGTGCGGAGAGGGAGATAAATCGTTAGAGTTGAGAGAGAGAGAGAGGAGATGGTATACATTGTTAGAGATGACGCGCACTTAGTCACAATTTTCGAATAGGCAAAGTTCGCGGAGCCCTGTGATTCCGCGGAGCTCGCGATGTGTTTGCGCTGACGCCGGGGATATATAAGTTGGAATTCGGGAAATTCGGGAGCGCGCGCCGCGGTCTGGATGATAATTGCTCGTTAAAGTTGGTTATGTGTATTGATGGGAGAATGAGAATTTCGGGTTTGACTTACGGGATGAGCGGGGAAAAATGATGGGTTCGTTTTTTAACGCGTTGGGAAATGGATGAGTTATGTAGTTAGTGTGCGTTGGGAGAAAAAATGTGAAAAATTACCGGATCGGTTCGTAACTCAAGATATGGTCGACTTTTTGCAATTATTGCCGTTAGTTTATAATCGATTTCCTTGATAGAATGGTAAAATTGATGCTTGTCGTATTTTTGAAAAAATTGAGTTTAATGAGAATTTTTGCCGTTCTCAATAATAAAATTTTTAATATTTTACGTCGCTTTAAAACGTAAATTTATTGACGTGCTTTGATAGAAATTTTATTTGAAAAAAGTCTTTAAAGTTAGGTTTATCATACGAAATGTCTATTACTGGATTTATTAAAAAATGTTTCTTAAAATAAGAAATTAAAATCAATATATATTTTCCAAAGTCAGAATTTTTACCAGATTCAATAGTAAAATTTGTTATACGAAAAAGGTCACGCCAAATCCTTCGCTTATACTTGCAGGATGGTAAAACCTACACGTTCAAATGAAAAAATCGACTGCACCTTATCGAAAAAATTATGCTTTTTATCTCAAATTTAAAAATCTCCAGCCCAGCAATATTTCCAAAACCAGCAATCATTCCCATACCTCGATCCATACATTTTTTCAGCATTTCCTCCCATCCCTCCCAACGCGGTTTGAATAATCAGCGCTCTATTTTTCCAAAAACCGATCGCGAACAAATGCCCTTCATCAAACGCTCAAATAACCAGCATTCACCGCTACCATCCCCCTCTCCCTCAGCAAAATTATTAAGCGTACATAACGTCCAGCCGAAAATCTCATCGCATCAATAATGCGCGTCGGCGTGCCAAATGAACTGTAAATTTCGGCGGAACGTATAGAGCACATCTTTCCAGCCATATTTCAAATCGCTGCTCGGCCGACGTCTATATATACCCAGAGAGCTAGCAGCAAAAGCGAGAGGGAATCGTGGAATAGAGATAAATAGACGATATCCAGAGGGAGCGCGCAGTGAGAGAGCAGGAGGAGAAGCTCGCTTGATTAACGAATTCGGTCAACCTTGAAAAGGGGTGCCCGGGGCCACTGCTAACGATATTGGCCTGGGCTACGCGCACCCGGGGATTCTCCTTACTATTTGCATTGGATAATTAGCCATTAACTCGTTATATGCGCCCGACCGATGATGGCCCTGGATATATGATATCGGCTCTCTTTCGAGCTCCATTGCCCCCGACGTTTATTAATGATGGCCCATATGCGATATCCCCACCCGCGCGTGCCCGATGCATTTTTAAGCCACCCCCTCACCTTATGCCTATTTGCACCCTCCTTCGGAGGAGCCCCCAAATGCGTGGGTGCATACACGATAAGCCGAGAATATTTTCAGAGCCGGCTGTCCGATATGACATTAATCTCGAGCTCTGCGAGAACGTCGCGCATAAATATTTCAGCGAGCCGCGTTGTATTTGCCGGAATTTCGAGAGCGCATACACACGTCGAGGACGCCAACGATCAATCAGGCCGCGTTTAACGGCGCGCCGATACGCGTAATCCCCGACGAATGTTAACTTTTTTTTTCCAGCCCCCCTGCAAAGCTTGTCCACCCCTCGATCGTCGTGCCACCTACCCCGTATACGGCTTTCTTTGTGTACCCGAGTGTATATATTCAATTTCGTGCGCGAATCAATACCGGAGCGTTAAGTTACCGTGGCGAAGGCGCGCACTTGAGCCCGCGAGATGCTGGAGGCCATTAATCAAGAAATCCGCAACAAAGGACGATGCACCGAGCGCAAAAAGTGGCCACCCTCTCGAGGACGATTCATTAATCGAGCCGCTCGGAAAAAGAGCTAGCGATCTAATCATCGAAATGCTCGCCCTCCACCCTGCCGAAAAAGAGCAGAAGGCATACCCACGGTCACAAAATCGAATCACACTCCCTCATATACCAGCAGGACTAAAAAACGAATCGAGCTTCTATACACTCTCTCAAGCTCTACAGCCTCCCAATAGGCAACTCAGACTACATACATACACTCAGGCCGGTCCTCCTAATGGCTCGTTATACCGAATGCGAGTGCCTATCAATATAGATTCGGGCCGGGGCGTCGTCGTCGTCGCAGGAGGCACTCGGAACGCGGGCGCGAGGGGTAATTACTTTGTGCTCGACGCGCCCTTACTCTGTGTGTGAGCGCGCGCAGAGAGCTAGTACCTAGGTAAAGTCTGCAGTAGCGAGAGAGCTGCAAGTTCGCCGAGGAGAGAGAGAGATCGATAGCTCAAACGTGCGGCCGCTTTCGGCGGCGCGCATCGATTAATATCGACGAGAGGGCTGCTCTCTCTCTCGACTACCACCCCCGCAATAGCCGGATACCTCGGCGGTAATTAGTCATGCCGCCCCTCCCTGCGCGCCCACTCCACTTCTGCCGGCGCACTTTGGCCTGTCTTTCCTCGGATTTCTAGGATTTTCGTGAAGGCAGCACGATTTTAAGGGAGATTTATACAGCGGGGAGTCGCGACGAGCGATTAGGTGCCGTGCGTGGAATATAGCTGCAATTTTAGGCTGATTTACGAGTGGGTGGCTTGTTGAGGAGAGCGAGAGGTATACGTCGTTTTTTCAGTCGTTAGGAGGCGTGCGGGATCGGTGAATGCGCACTCGTCGTGAATGCGAATTCCGCGATATAATTAGGTGATTAAAATGTTTCGCCTCGGCCAGACGAGAGGGAGACCCTTTTCGCGCCATTAAGCAAATTAAAACTCCCCCGCACGGAGAAAAAGGCGCGCAACCCCGCGAAAAAGCCTCTCGTAATGCCTTTGATTATACGCGCAACTCGCTGAAGAATTTCTTTGCGCGTGCGCGCGCGCGCCTCTTAATTATTACGCCGTGGCGCGCGACAATTGAAAGTCGCGGGCAGGAAAAGAAAACGGAAAGCCGCTGGAATTTCGCGAGGCGCGAGAAAAATTCTTCTTGACACGAGGAGTAGTGAGTTTTACGTAGCCTCTTCGTTCGGCATTGCCTCATCTTTTTTTATTTCGTTCGCGTTGTTCGGAATCTCTTGAAGCGCTCAAATATTTGCCGAACGATGCCCATTGACTAATTTGACTCTCTCGAGCGCGTCACAATAGACTTTCATTATTTCCCGCGGCCGTACGTCTCGATGTTTTTTTCTCGCTCCTTTCTTGCCGCTCTTTATCAATATTGGCGCTTCAAATTGAATCCGGCAGGTCTTATCGCTGTTGAGATTTTTTCGCGGAGATGGGAGAGCCTTTGACGGCGCTTTTTAAAATTAAACGACGGCGAGGACGCGTTTTTTTTTTTTTTTTTTAAGGTCTCGGTTAATGAGAATCGATGGGACGGTTTGTTTAAACGAAACTATTAAAGGAAGAAATTGGTTTTTTATGGAGATTGACGGCTACGTTTGTATGAGTTTATCATTATGCAATATTAATGCCTAGGAAGAGGCATCGTAGTAAGTTGGTACGGTTGTTTTACGAAGGTAAGAAAATTGAAATTCTAAAATAATTTTCTTTCGTTTACATTCCAGCGCGATGTCGCGCTCTTAATTTACGAAGCGATGGCTCATTTCATATAAACTTGACCAAGGTAAATGTTATACTTTAGTCAACGTGATATTTATCAGAATATTTTCCTGACTCAGCTTCTTTGAATTCAGCGCTTATAATAGCGCTAGATAAGATTCTTTCCTGAAGAATAAAGGGAAATCACTCAATTAAATTCTTCAAGCTGAAAAAGTATCGAAAACAAATACACTTTCCATCCATCTAACGGTACCCTATAAAAACTCTCCGATAAATTCGACGCATCCTGCTGTAAACACGCGTTTAAAAACGCATTCTTTCAATTCCACGACGACAAAACAGCTCGTTTCCTGAAAACGATCAATTTTCATTGTTGCCGGACACGCACATGCCCCGGCGATAAACGTTCCTTCTTCGAATTTGAAAAATCACACGGTAAAAAGTCCACGCGAACTCTAATAAGTGCGTTTAAAAAGTTAGACTGCAGCGCGCCTCTCGCAACGGCGTAGCTGTCCGTTATAACTGTTAAACGTAAGGAAAAAAAAACACGGGAACTTTGAAACTAGCAGCCGGTTTGTCAGCGTCGGGTTGCGTGCGTTTCTTTCGAATTATGAAGGAAGAAACAAATATCGTCGGTGAAAAATTAAAAATAACGGTACTGCTTTTTGTAAATAGACTATTTTTAAGTGGTGCGAGAGCGCAGGAGGCGAGAGAGATGGCGAGCGGAATTTCGAAAAGTGACTGTCAGCGCGTTGCGTTTTTCTTGAAATTGTATTAAAGTAGTTGTTCGGCGCTAAGTAGAATGGAACGCCATAATTTCATTGCTTTTTACTCCGGCGGACTCCTCGGCACTGTGGAGTAACGCTTTTTCGACATTTTTCCGTGATTTAATCGCAGTTACATTATCCGCTGTCCCAACAAAAAAAAACGCGACGTTTAATATTAAAACTAACGCTTTGCGCTCGACAGTATTTTTCGAAAATACCGTTCGCTTGTGCCGGCAGTTCCGTTGTCATCGCGCCTAAAAATTCTTTTGCGATTCTTCGGAAAAATAAAAAAGCTTTCGGCCGCAACAGCACTTCACTCTTCGCGCGCGAAATAAAATTTTCAAACTGCAGCCATACGAGAAGGACAAAAAAACAGCTCTATACTCTCCATCCCGTATTCCCGTTTTTCCTTGATCTCCCTATATACACCACCAAAATCACTTTCCTAAACATCTGATCAACATCCATCACCCACACAAACACACATCGCTTCCTTCCACGAAATGCAAATCAGCTGTTACTTTCCGTCGAGCGTCGCACGTGAGCCATCACCGCCGCTCTTATACATAGGGGAACTATCCATGTCGTCGTATAGCCAGACTCACCCGTCAACGTTTTCAGGAACTCAGCGTGGCCGGTGCAGTAAGCCGATCTCCTCTCGACGACACGCGTCTTGGAAGTCGAAAGCGAGAGATTCAAGAATCCAAGCGTCGTCACACGATACACACACGCGTATATCCTTTCCTCGCGCCTTCCTCAGCATCTGCGCCGCTGCTGCGCCGGTAACACAACTCGCGGCCGCACGTCCTGACACTCACTTGTCGCACCGCACAGCCTTACGATAATATCACACATAATCCACATCGAAGAAAATCAGCGGAAAAAAAAATTTTGAATTAATTTTTTTTCCAACGAAGCGCGCGCTCGCGATCGAGCGTCTGGAGGGTCTCGCGTAGCGCAGGAACGTAGTGTGTGCGCAAGGAGGCGCACGTAGGAGCCGACTGGCGCTCGTAGCGAGCGAGCGAGAGAGCCTAACCGGCACAATGAGCACCGCGCGCATAGGAGGCCATCTGTCGACGCTTTGGAAATCGCTGCGCCTGCCTCGGCTCTCTCTCTCTCTCTCTCTCTCTCTCTCTCTCTCTCTCTCTCTCTTCGTGCACACGCGAGGGTCAGGCCTATACTATATAGAAGGGGGAGGGGGAAGAACGAGGAAAGGGAGAGTGGGAGACGAGAGCGGAGTGAGAGACCAGGTAGAGAGAGCAGGTTCGAGGTGAAAACGAAACGCGAGAGCGAGTTTTGAAAGACTCGCGCGCGTGTGTATAGCGGTGAGTTCGCAGTTTTTCGAGCTAAGAGAGGAGGATTTTCCCCGGGCGTGAGGGGCTAGCGCGTTGTTTTTCTTTTTTTTTTTTAAATAATCTTTCTCCGGAGGTGTTTGTGGCCGCTCGGGAGGTGAATAAAAGTCGGGGAGGATTACGCTGCGGAAGTTGACTTTGGGACTTGGAGAATTTTTCGACGGGGGAGCGGAGAGGGGGAGGGGGAAATCTTGTTTGGCCTTCTTTTCGTTGCGTGTTTATGTTGAAAACTTGACTGACGAATTCAATAATTCATCGGGCGCTTTTCCTTAAGCCGCGCGATCGCTCACTGTATAATTGAAATATAAAAGTAAAGATTCGAATAAAGCATTCAAACCGACATAACATTCCATATATAAAATATTTAAATCATCTCTACACATAGCTCACAGAACCACATCAATCGCCACATACTAAAAAACACAATTTCTAACAGCAGCGCTTATTTAAAAACGGTAGCCGGCACTCGGCTAATCAGCCGAGCCGTACATCACCCGCAACCCAAAAAAATACCTTTTGCACCCAATAAAATCCTCGTTACACAATCCGCGTAAATCATCTCCGAACACAAGAGCGAAACAGGTGCGCGGCAATTCGCAGACAGAGCCACCACCAGTTCCACAGAGGGCCCCTGCAACGTTGTAAATCAGGCCCATTGCCAATTTCACCAGCAGCGCAGCGGCTATACCTTTTACCTGCTCTCCCTGGGCTCAACTAAGCCTCCATTACTCCGCAATTATGCTAGGCCAGTACGACCTCGCGTCTGTCCTCTCTGACAATGCCGTAACCGGGCGATTTCTCCAGCTGCGCGAAGAAAGCCTATATAGCCGAGGATGAAGAAGAAGAAAACTCGCGCGAGAGAGCACAGGAAGGTAAAATCGAGGGCCCGGTGTGCAGTGCGGGCTCGTAAAAGAGCCGAGCGGAAACCTGCCGCCGCCGCTCTGTGTATAGTTAGGAGAGAGGAAGACGCGCCGGCTCGTGTTTTCTATTATACGAGCGCGCTGCAGCAGCGCCGGACCATCATAGCCTTGGCCTTGTTGCCGTAATGAGTCGACGTATATACTCGCTTCTTCGTGTTTCTTTCCATTTTTTTTTTTTTTAGGTGAGCGAGCAAAGTGTTGATGCTTTTTCACAGTGAGACAGTTTTGTCGGAGATGTTGTGCTCGGGTAAAATTTGGTGCGAATTAGTCACTTTCGTGCTGGTTTGGAATTGCGTTTTCAGAGTCGTCGCAGCGTTTTGTCATTTTTTAAGCACCGGTGCGTGCAGCTTTGGGCGATGCTCACGGATGTGGACGCGTTTGTGCAGCGATGTAATCTTAAAGGGAAGTTATTATGTAGTTTTCGTTGGTATTGTGTCGACGAGTGAGGCCGAAATTGGGCATTTCCTCTTTCATATGCGCGTGATGCAGTCGGACAAAAAATGTGATTTTGACAATTATTTTTTGATTTTTCGGCCGGTGAGCGATGTGCGTGCGGCAAAAAATCAAAAACTTATATCTTTCTTCTTGACAAAGGAAGCATGTGCACAACTTTTGATAGTTATCTTCAAAAATACACGTTTTCTCTGTATTTTTTCAATTAATATTTGATTAAAAGATTAGTAATCAGTGATTATATACAATTTTCACAGATAATTTCCGCTTAGACAATACAGAATTCAAATTAAAAGAATTTCTGAAAATATTCATATTCTACCATATTTTTTCGACTGAACATTCTATAACCTTTAATAAATAATTCAAACCGAAACCATTCCAGAAAAAAAACTATATAAAGGTATAAAATCCATAACTGCGCATCGGCTCCCCGCCAAGAAGAATTAATCAAACCAAAACGCTCGATTCGTCACTCTTTGATCATTCACCCGTGCACTCCATATCTTACGAACTCCCCGTCAATTTATTTTACCCAAAAGCCTCCCCATATATATACAGTCAAACATCAATTTCCAAACCATCAGCCGTCGATTCATACGCAATTTCCTGCCTCTTCCCTTCCCTAAAAAAAAATGCAATTTTAATTACCCCCGCGACCCTACCCAACTCTCTCTCTCTCCCCTTGAAAAATCGAACCCCCGGGAAAAACTGCAAGCAATTCAAACTTATTAAATTCTCCGAAAATAAACTCCCGTACAAACACTCCAAAAAAAAAAGGAAAAACGGGAGCGTACGCAGCACACGCGCCACCTTTCCAAGTGCGCGTGCCGGCGCTTCCGGCCGATAATGCGCCCGTCTCCCTTCGAGAGAGAAAGAGAGACTAATGAGAGAGAGAGAGAGAGAGAGTGCGAGGGCGGCATGTGGCGCGCGAGAGCTAGCTCTTCCATCCGAGCGAGTGTGTAGCGTCGGTGGCGTCAAAAAGCAGCAGGGGCACGCGACGCTGCATCGGAGAGCGTTGAGGGGGACGATTTTTCTGGAGCGATGCACTTTTTGAGGGGGAGGGGAGGGGGGTTATTGAAATTTATGGAAAAATGGGGTGGGAGGTGAGATTGATTTTTTTTCTTGGCGGGTGTGTGGGTTTGAGCGAGGTGGTGGCACGGAGCGGGATTTTGGGTGACGAGTGTCGGGTTGGATGCTTTGGGAGAATTATTCAAATTTATGGGAAAGAGGAGATTTTTTTGTCGATCTCGAGGGCCTCTGAATTGGGAGTAATTAAAAGGAGAGTTTTGGAAAATGTTTGGGAAATGTATTCAAATTATTCTAATTATTAGGAATTATTCGTTTTTATGTGTAATTATGATGAATTAAAAGGTGAAAATAAAATAAAAATAGGAAGTTCAAGGAGAACAATTTTGTAATTTAATTAAATTGTTAATTCGTTTTAAGCGATTAAATTATTTTGCTTTGAAATATTTAATTTTTTTCTATAAAATTGTTTGAAAATTATAATCATGTTTCATAAAAACAAATTAAACTATTTAACAATCGTAGAGAAATACGCCCAGAATAAATTCTTTTACACGCTGCATAAATTAATTTAATTCCTATGATTATATAATTGTAATACTGTAATTACACAATTTCGTACAATAATCCATCACGAAAAAAATTAAGCTATCGATTATTCCGTTATCTCCCACAAAAAAGCCGATCGAATCGCACAGATCCCAATCTTTTTCCAATTACCGTTAATTTACAAAACCACCTCTTCACTCTCACTACACCCACTATAACTCAACCAAAACAAAGCCTCGCTCAAACTACCAACCCACCGCCTTCTCCCCCGCTCGAAAATCATCAGCCAAAATGACAAACTCATCCAGCATTATTAAAAACAAATACTCGGCCCCTATTCTCTAATTGCTCGCTGAAAACCCGCGGCGTATCCATCCCACCTCTGTTTCCATGCCCTTGAATCCTCAAACGCTTTCCTACCATCAAAATAATAACGCGCGCTCGCGAAAAAAGAGGCGAGCGCGGAAAAAAGCTCTCTCTCTCTCTCCCGGGAGAGAAACAATCGCGCTCTCTCGCTCCGGCAAAAGCGAGAACGCGATAAAAGCACGCGGCGAAAAAGACCGACGAGAGGCGGAACGAAAACGACGACTGCTCGAGGAAGCATCGGAGCGAGGCCGCGAGATAAAAGGGAAAACGAGGGGATGATAGCCGACGAGCGAGCGAGAGAGAGAGAGAGACGCGGTAATTAGGCGGCAGGGGGAACGGAAAAAAGCTCGGAGAGCGCTGAAAAATAGGCGGGAATTCGGAATGGATGTAATTAGAGTGGGGAGCGTGTGTGCATTGTTAATTGAATTGAAGGAATTTATTAATGCGCGACGTGGGTGTTTTCGAGAGCGACGCGTAATTATTGTGGCTTGGAGGCTTGGACCGTTAGGTGTTTGATCGCTACTGATGCTGGCGGACGTTTAATTATAGTGGAATTTTGGGGCCTTGGTGAGAGAGACTTGGATTCTTGAATGTTTTTTTGGTGGTGTAGGGTGATAAGTGACTTTTAACGGTGGTTTAAATGACGAGATTATTTTTCGGGCGTTACGGGAGCGTTTAAAGGTGGGGAAATTAGGATGTATACCTATATTTGGATGACTTTTTTGAGTAGAAACGGTGACCCGTTCGTCTAGACGCGGCTTTTTATAGAAAATGAAAGATTTTAAATTTAAATAAATTTTGGAAAATAATTCCGCGGCGCGAGCGTCTAGAGCGCGTTTAAATTAAAATTTCTCCCTCACGATTTCATTCAACTTTTATTCCTTAATTAGCAGGAAATTTAATTATGATAATTTTTTCTTGTATTCAGCATTAATTTTCATTTAATAATGCAGACGCATTTTATTATTCAAATTTCCTCAAATAAATCTTTCATAAATCTCAATTTCCAAAAAACCACCTCTATAACCTTCATTACATTCGACAGCCACATCACAACACAGCACCAATCCCCTCGCCTTAATAAAATCATCAACCTCCATCGCAACCGATCTCCTCGCCCAACCCAAAAAAAAAACGAAACCCTATCCCTCAAAAAAAAAAAAAAAATCTTCACACCTCCCCTAACCATCCACTCCATCCACCCACCGGTGCAACGAACTTTCTCCCTCTAAGGTGCAACGCTCCTCTCTCGTGTATAATAACGTGAAATATGCGCGAGCTGACTATACGGCACGCGACAGCTGGCTCAGGAGCAGTTGGCGCACGTGGCGGCGGCAGCAGCCGCGCAGCGCGCGCGCTCGTCTCGAAAATAAAAAAAAAAAAAAAATGCAAAGGACGTCGCGCAGGCACACAATGCCGTGGAGCGGGCCTGATTATCATCTCTATCTCTCTCGGCGCGTAATCGCGGCGCTTAAGTGCGAATCGCTTAGCGCAGGGGATATATTCAGATGAGAGTTCGGTGGGCTTTTAAGGGACTTTTTTATGGACGGGAGGGGCGACGGGTGATTAAAGTCGGAGATGCGTCGGGATTTTACGGCCGGGGACTTAAGTGATTGGCGTCTGGGTTGTTTGAGTGCTGGACTTTTTTTGCGTTGTTGTAGTTTTTGGGTTGGAGTGGGGATTTTTTGAAGGTGGGTTTTAGGGATTTTTGAAGGTGGGTTTTAGGGATTTTTGAGGTGATTTTTGAGCGAGGGGTGAGGAGTAGAAATGTTTTTGATATTTTATAACGACCGTTGATAGATAAATTTTCAGGTTAAATGTTTGACGATTTTGAATTATAATTTAATGTATTTACCGTTTTCGGATTAAAATCACTCAGTCTCTTATATATCACGCGCCGCGATAAAATCCAGGTCAAACGCTAATTCAATTTCCAATGGAAATAGGAACTAAAGACCCATCGAATGAGCATTTCCTCACGTTTTCCAATCTAAGAAAACGGCTCTAGTACACGCGTACTTTCCAATAAACCCGTTCCTGTAAAAAAAGAAACCTTTTACAACCCACTACGACCTCACGTAATGACTAATACCACCCCATTATACACCCCGGAATACCATCCAGATTTACCGAAACACCGCAAAAGAACGGACTTTTCACGATCGCGCATAAACCAAGCCCCACTCGGCCCTTTTCATGAAACATATATTAAAAGAAAAACTCACCGTCGTCACGAAAACTTTCCCCCAGCCCCCCCATTAACCCTAGCCGTTATAAATATTCCAGTCCTCGAGCTCGCAATTCGCACGATCGCGGAGCTGCTGCGTCGGAAAAACGGAGCCCTCCCATTAAACGCGTTACGTTAAACGAAAGGAGAAAAAAAGTGAAGGGTGGAATAGGTTGCGCCAGTGGTCGTCCTCAAATGACCTCAAGCGGGAGCTTTCCAATTTTTACGAGCGCGCATCGGCCAATAATAACTGCGCCGCGGAAAGGTAGCTCTCTCTCTCTCGGCGCAGACGAAGAGAGAGAAGCGTGCGGGGGCGTGCGCGCGTGCGTATAACTATATAACCCTTCGGAATACATCAGGGATCGAGAGCTCGTCGTCGAGATATGAGAAAAGTGCGGCCGTCAAAGTGCCCCCATAAATCTTCCCTCGGCGATCTCCGCGGATACTCACCGGGAACGAAGGAGGAGAGAAAAAAAAGACGGCGTCAAATAGAGAGAGAGAGGGACTCGAGATCACTCCTCGAGTGTGGAAAGTAAATTCCCTTTTCTCTGGGTAGGGGAAAATTAAGGTAGGGAGAAATCGCGGCCGAAATCCCATTTTCTTTCCTCGCGGATATAGAGGCGAAAATATCTCCCCCGATTTCCACAAGCCGATATCTCACGAGCGCGCGAGCAGGTAAATTTGACACGGCGCTGCGATATTGCGGTCTCATCACCTGACAATTTCTGCTGACGCGCGAATTATATAGGCCGGGAAGCTCGCGCGCCGTTGCGACTATAGCTTTAAGCGCGCCGTTTATCGATCTGAAGCGAGAGTTTACTTTCTCGCGCGGGCGCGCCGCGATGATAAGCCCTTATATTTATCGGCTGGCGTCATTGTCTTTATGACCGGGGTATATACGTATACGAGCTCCCTAATCTCTCTATTCCTCGGGAGTTCGTTCTTTTATCGTCGGCGTTTTCACAGAGAGCGACGGGAGGGGAGTAGGCAAACACAGCAAGAGAGGGAGATGGTCTTTTGAGTTGGGAATCGGCGCGATCGAAGGAGCTTTCTTTTAGCGGATGATATTGATTTTAGCGAGAGAGAGCGAGCTTTGTGCGCGATCGCAGGTAATGAGATGCGACGGCTCGATTCCGCGAGCGAATGCAAATTTTAGGGGCCGATATTTTCCGGTTTGCCGGCGAAGAGGCTATATTGGAGCTGAGCTCGATCGGCAAAATACGTACAGCCTTTGAGAAAAGCGCAGTCGAAACGGAAAGTCATGAAAGAGAGAGAGAGCTTTGAATTTTCTTGAGCAATTATCTAGGGAGAGTGGGTATTATTGCCGAGCGGAGCGGAGATATGACATTTCATTAAAGTTGCAACTCGGCTGAAGAATCACATTAGCCTCTCTCTGTCTGGAAACCTCATCAATCTCGCTCCAAAAGTTCAAAATGCAGCTCCTATTAAGAAACGTACCCGCCTGCCATCAAAGGGCGAATCTAGCCTTTCCGAATTTCCCAGACACTGCTCCATCTTCCTCTCATTCAGCCTCTACACACACACACATACACTAAAGATCGCTCAATTCTACTCTCTCTTTTCTCCTTCCTCATACCCAAGTATCAAAAAGATCCGAACTCGCGAAATTCCGGTAGCTCGAGTGTATAAGCAGCCGAGGGGCAAACTCCGATATAAAATGCATAAGGGCCAGGCTATATTGAGGCCGGTCGGAAACAATGGCTCTTAGGTAAATTGTCTTGGGGAAACATAGACGCTCGAACAATGCCAGCCGGCCGGGCGCAATGAACAATTATTGTCTTATACCGCACAGACTACGCCCGTTTACCCACCCCCCTCCCTGCCCCTTTTTCGCCGACGATCTCGATTCTCATCTTTGAGTCGAGACGGGCCAATTCCCTCAACAATGAGACAGGAGGTAGTCTTCGACTAATTTAGCCCGACGCAGCTAGGTGACGTTGGTGTAGTCAGTGTTTCGTATATATAGCCTCGATTCGCTCGCGGGCTGAATTAATAAAGGTATAACGTCGGCGAGATGCTGGGCTTGCCTGGGTTGATGGAAAAGTGGCTGGGAAATGCGAGTTATTATTGCTGGAAGCGAGGGAAAGAGGACTTCTTGGTTCTTATGTAGGTTTGGGAATTTAAATTTTGTTTTCATTAAGGGTTTTGTATGTTTGAATGTTAATTTTAAAGCAGTTTTAAGTTCGGTCTTTAGGTCATGATTTTCAAATTTATAATAAGGCGTTTGTAACGCTTCTATTATTGTATTGTCATTTCTTTTTAGAAGGATTCTATTTGTAGCTTCTAGTTGTATATAAAAGCGCATTTAGAGAAAAGTGTATGCATCTGACATATATACGTTTTTACTAAGAATAAGTTGAATATAAATACAGTATTTTATAAAATAGACAGTACTTACAATTCATGTAGTTTATAAGAGCCATATAATTGTATGTAAGCATAGAATTTCCAAGAGCTTACCTGAAACATAAATAAAATAATAATTAGGTCATGAGCTAAATTTGCATAATATTTTATACACTTATAAAAATTTGATGCGTGTAAGATATTTTACACAACCAATTTTAAGAATATTTTATCATGTTTGACTTGAATAAAACATATCCAGGCGAAATAAATTTCAAATTTCGCTGAAAATAAAAAATTTAAAGAATGATTACTCTGCAAAAAGAAAAATATTCCAATTGAATTTTAAAAAATCTCAAAGCACCGCACATTGGTTTAATAGAAAAATCATGAACCCCTCGCATCTAAAATTAAATTACACTCATTTGGACTTGAAACAGCCCTAACGAAAGCCTCATCAGCACAAAAAAATAATACACTCGCAAAACGTTCATTATACGCTTTTCAATCTCGCGGGCGTAGAGGGTAACATCAGCAAGAATCCGCAACTCGTTAAAAATTTTTCAATTAGGTCCGAACGTCGTCTCTCTCTCCGCACATCCCCGCAGGAGCGAAAATATTTCTCCTCCGGTAATTAAATGCGCAAAATTTTTCAAACAATTACCGTACGCGCACGAGGAGAAGATGGAGGTGGGCAATAAACTTTTGATTTAATCAAGTACGAAATGTCATTATGAAACTTCGGAAAACTATCAAGCGGCCTCCGACTTTAAATAAACTTCATTAAGAGAATCCAAACTCTTGGGAGAGAGGCGCGCTAGAGCACGAGCGGAGCTAGCTCTGGGGACCGGAGCGAATTAAACTTTATAAAGAGAGCCGCGCGCGCGAGCTCGCGAAGAGGTTCGAGGATAGAAGGAAGAAGGCCACGCCGGCTCGCATATAAATCAAAAAATAATAAAAACAATTTCGCAGTCGGTCAGGATGAGAAGCAGGACAAGGGCTGAAATGGGGAAAGAGGCTGGCTGGGTCAGGAGGCGCTTTGTAGCTTTGGAGAGAATTTTTGTAGGTTAGCGTGCAAGGCGGGGGCCTAGTCGGGTATGAAATTAAATGCTTTGTGGCGATATTCCGTTTGTCAATATCGAATGGATATTTATGCGACGTTTGAAAACGCTCCTCGTCAATAAAAGTATTAATTTAAAATTTTACGCTTAAACTGACTGCCGGCTGGATCATAGTTTCGGTCGGTTTTAAAACTAGCCTCGAATAAATATTAAATTTCTCCTCTCGTACCGGCAGTAAATAGAATTTATAGATTCAATCGAGCAAAAAATTTCGTAAAAAGGCGTCTTTCACATCCCGTCAGGCTCTTATCGTCAAAGCATCCGAATCCCAAAAGCAAGCGAGCGACCCCCAAGCGTCGTTAAAATGCATTTGACCGTCGGCGTATAATCCGCCGCGGCCGGTCGCCCTCGACGAATCGAAAAAGCATAATTCCAATGCCTCCCTCAAAGAAAAGCCAGGCCACAGTCCTGGAAAAAGCAGCCGTCTAAACGTCCCCTCTCAATCCAAGAAAAACGTGTATATACACACGCTATTTTTCCCGTGTAAAAGGCGCGAGACGCGAAGTAAGCAAGCCACGCGCAGCTGGCTCGAGACGAGCGCGCGCAAGTCAAAAAGGGAACGACAATAAAAGTCGGGGGGCAAAAACCGGCCGTGGTGTGTCTTTCACCTGCACGCGCCGTCTTCTCATTCCCCTCCTCTTTGACTTTCTTTCAGGCGACGCGCGCGCTGTTATGTGCCACGCGCGTTCCTGCGGCTTATTTTTGGCTCTCTCCAGCTCGTCGCCCTTTGTAACAGTAGAGCAGGGCTTTTTATCGCCAAAGTGAGGCTGAATGGAGATTTTTATGGAGACGCGCGTGAGCGTTGAGATATCGTGGGGCTATTGTGGAGCGGCGAGCGCTACATCTGCTCTGATTTATTGGTTAATTGGGAAAAATTACTTTTTTGCCTTTTCCGAGGGTGACTTTTCACGGTCGGGAGGGGCCATTGTGGAGGGGGCGGCGATAGAATCGTTTTTGAGATTTTATTCGCTTCTCGAAATGGGATTCTTTTCTGATAAATGGAAAAATGCGGTCTGGAAAATGTGTATGCGCCCGACCTTTTCGTTTTCCCCTCAAAATTCTGTATTCAAAATATTTTTCTGTAAAAAAAGCCAGATTCAACGCAAACTAGCGCTGCCTCGCGGAAAAAGCTCCGCAACAGCGACACTTTATTAAATTATTCAGCGCGCAATATTTTCGCCCGAAATAAAACACTGCGTGCCCCGCGTCTATGCACATAATAAGACAGCAGCGATTTTTTACGTAAACGCGCGAATTTCTCAGTGTCCTCTCTCTCTCTCTCTCCTTCTCACCCCTTATATAAATTCTACGTCCTCCCTCTCGCTCGTGTCTCGGACTCGGCCCAATGTACATTTTATACCTGGCCGAGCTGGAGCGCCGGGGAGTAAACGCTCGTTTTTCCAGGTCGGTAGCCTCGCTCTTTCTCTCTCTCTCGCTCCGTGTCCGAGAGACGGAATTTCAAATCTCTTCGCTGCTCTCTTATTCTCACTCTTGCTCTTCTTTTCGCGCGGAGCTCGCGTCAGAGCGTTTCTTTGCGCTGCCCCTTTTTCGAATTTTCCGCTCGCCCTGCTCCAGTTGCGTCGAGCTTTTGTCGACTGAGTGAGAGAGAGAGAAGAGGCGCTCACGTGTGTGGGTGGCTCTGCGCGAGGGATGGTAAATAATAAGGCGACGAGGTGTCGAGCTGGGTCGAGTATTGAATTTACATTGTTTAATTTGGAAATGGTTTGCTGGATTTGTTTTAAGGATGAGGAGGTAGTGCATGTAGGCTTGATGGAAATTTTAATAAGGGGTCAATATTGGGTGCGGGGTATTGGAATAATATTCTTTGGGAAATGATTGAAATTTTTGTTTTTCAATTTCGAAGTGAAGATAGAATCATTGTTGAAAATATTCTGGTATATGCATGCCTTTATTTAGAAAGGAATAAAATACTATGGTTATTCTGAAAGTAAACTTGTTGGAAAAATGTTTTTCCGAAATAAAAACGTCTAAATTCAAAAAATTTGATTGCCGGGATGGCGCGATAGTAAAAAAATATATTCAAATGGCCTTTTCAACTAAAAGCTTTTACTACCTTAAGCACTTGACCCAGGGGAAAATTTACAAAGTGAAATTCTTGGCACGCGCGTTTTACAGACTTTTGCGAGGCTTCAAAAACGAAAATATGGCAACTTAGCTCCCATTATTTAGTAACGATGCAAATATTACATTATTGCGCAATAAAAGTCTGTGCTCGCTTATTTATGTCCCCTTATATACCTTTCACCTTCCACCCGTGCGCATCTTACTTGAGCAACTTATCATCGTACATTTATTTCCATGACTATTCGCACTTGCTACTTCTACTTATTACAAGGATGCACCTTTTCTTAGAGAATGCTTCGCTTAAATTGTAGAGCTGGCATTGTTATACAAGGGCTGAAAAATTGAGGAGGGAGAAGAAATAAACGTTTATTCGGGGCATGGGTCTGTGTTATTTTTTGGTATTGGAAAAAAAGTATAGCAAGTCTTCTCTTTTTTGATAACATGAAACCAGACAATATTTAAATCCTAAAACAAGAATTTTTGTAAAATAACGGAAAACTGATGAAATGGAAAAGTGAGTACTTCGATCATAAAAGTTTGTTAAATTGTTGTTTCTAATAATATTCCTAGTGCCTACATCTTTTTTACTTTACTTATTTAATTCTGATTGAAGCAATTAAGTTTTTTGAAACAGTTAAACTCCATAAATCAACATCAAAAAAGTAACCTTAACTACATTTTCCCAAGAACCATTTCAAACCAAATCTCAAAATCGACCACCCAAATAAAATCTCACTATAAAAGCATTTGACAAATTTTGACAGCAAACTCTGCCACGCTAACCAGATCCTAATTCGTCCCCAAAGAGTTCAAGACAATTCGTTCCATGTACACCCGGTAGCCCCGAAAATTCCTCGCGCTTCCCTCAGAAATTAGTTATGACGGATGCCCACATCTCTCCCTCTCGACTCCTATCCCCATACACACACACACCTACCGGACACAGCACCAGCAGTCTGTCATGTTTTTCCCTTGTCCACAACATTCAGGCGCGCCTGTTTGGCCCGGATTATATCTCCCTCCCTACGCACGCGAAAAAAGAGATGAATACAGGCCGGTGTGGATAAATGGAGAATTCGAAAATCCAGGGGATGTTCGTGGAAAACTCGCGGCCAGGGCATTGAAAAGCCTCCGGCTGCAGGCCGCTATTACAACGCCCTCCTCGGGCTCTTTGAGGCCGCTTAGGCGTGACCGCTGCGGCGCGTCCGTTTTTCTTTTATGCGAGCAATGTATTCTTCTTCTTCTCATTCTGGACCAGAGCGGCGTCTGTTCCTTTCTCACTTTATATATCATTTTCTCATTGTTGACTCGCGCGCGCTCGCAAAGGTGGAGGCTTTTTCCGGGCTCCGGCGTGATACGCTCGATTTTTCGAGTGCCAGGCAAAAACTACTGACAAATGACGATGTCTGTTTCTTGGGTAATGGTCCTGAGCTTTTTGTGAATGGAGATTTTTTATTGCGCGGGGAGGTTGGATGTGCCTCATTGTTCTCTTTTCACGGGCGTCCTGCTTTTTCTGGATTCAACAATGTTACAAGTTATTTTTTTTTTTTTTTTGTTTGGATAAAAATTGAGAAATTTCGCTGAAAATATGTTGTTTGTTTTTCTTATTCTGGATTAAATTATTTTGTGAACTCGAATAAATATGTGTATTCAGTAGTAGCTGCGCAGTTTTTGAAAACTGATAAAGTTTATACAAATATTTGCAATTGCATTAACCCAGATAATACTAGAATTTTTATTTCTCTTTTACACGAACTTTTACAACTATGTTATTCTTCGACTAACTAACTGTTATCCAGAAAATCGTAAAAGCAGAAAATTCCGAGAAATAATCAAGTTTTAACTAACGCCGACGCGCGCGAAATTCATAAAACAAACGCTAATCATAAACCAACTTCAAAAAATCCTCCCTTCAAAAAAAAAATAAATTTCCAAAAAAAAAACTCCCGAACTGCCAATCGTAAAAAAAAAGCGCCACGCGCACCTCCGCCGCTCAAATTATCGGCTTAACCAGCTCCTCCTCCCAATTTTCCAAACTAGCGCATCCCAGCCGCCACGCGCGCAGGAAAACCTCCCCTCTTTCCAGCTCGGCGCGGAGCAGGAATAAAAACAAAGTCTCTCGGGCAGTGGCCGTAAAATTTTCTTACTGCCCAGTCCCGTCACTCGTAAAGCTCGGGGCCCCGAAAGGTATATCCTTTTTCTGTTTTCGTGCTCGACTTTGCGCGCTGCAGTCTTGCGCCGCGCGCGGCGAGGCTTGAATAAGAAAGGCCAGAGAGGAGAGCGAGCCGATCGAAAAGTCGTTGGTCAGAACCCGAGACGAATCGCTGATGAGAATGCAGCCGGAAACCGGAGAGGAGGAGATACAACGGCCCGAGAGCCGATTAAATTGCTTTTTAAGTTTCTTCTCTCTTTCTACTCTTCTTTTCTGCGTGTATCTCGTTGCGGGGGGCTGATAGTGCGAGAAGGAAAATTGCAGTGGTGACCTTATTTATTTTTTACTTTTTTTTTTCGTTTTGTGCAGAGATTGCGGAGTTTGTGGGAACTTTGTTTTTGATTCGCTCTGTATTCATTTTGAGGAGAGGAAAGAGTGAGGAAAAGTATTAACATAATGTAGTTTGCGGAATAATCGTGACATATTGCGTTTGATTTATATTGGTTTTTATGGGCACTTTGATTTTTATTACGTTATAGAATAGATTATGACAAACTATGGTATAAAAATTTAATTTATTTTAAAGAGTCATTAAAGCAGTCCGTTCTTCTATTCTTATTTAACCAATTCTAAAGTTCCTTATAACTTAAAAAAAGCAAAAAAGCTGACACAAGCAAATTAGAGAACTTAACGAAAATATCGACCATCCCATTAAAGACACGTCGATCCAAGCTCCGCATTCATCCTCATTTTAAAGACACCTCCCACTCCCGCTAACAATTTTAATAAAGACAATAAACAAACCTCAAACTCAATCACCCAAAATTATATCATCCCATCCTAGGCCCCACCAGCACCCAAATGAAGATTGATGATAATAAAACCTAATGCTCGGGCCTCCAGCAGCAAAGGCATTTAAAACCGTCGGCTCGCAGTTCAAAGTCCCCCCCTGCACTTCCGAAAAGTAAGATTGAGCGCGCGAGTTAGTCTAGCGCTGCGGCCGCAAAGAGCGAGCTGGCGAGAAAGCGAGGGAGACGGCGCGGAAACGGATGCACGGCCGGCCGATTTGTCCACAAAAGCGGGAGGGCTCCTTTGATTCTTCTCCTATATACCTAAGCTCTCTTTGTGTCCCTGTGGGGCTCTCCTATCCGGTGCGGGAAAGCTGGAGGTAGGCTGTTTATTTGCCGTCGATCGGGAGATTTTTTAATGGCCCAAGACAAATCGGGAGTAGCGTGGACGATTCGGATCGGTGTCGAAGCGATTTTTTATGGTGATTCTTTAGCGAAGGTTGCGGGTCGTTGGGCGGTTTGATGAGTTTTTTATTTTATGAGGAATGAATTTTTGGATGCGGTGGGGACGGGACGTTTGTTTTGGAAGCTTTGTGGAGGAGGGAGCGTGGGTGTTTGCGGGGAAGGCAGGAAATTTGAAATTTTTTTCAGATGCTTTTTAATCTTTTTGATGGTCGGAACGGTTTTATTGCGAAGTTTATGTGGAAAGTAATTGGCGTATGTGTTTCGAGAGTAAATGTATGAAAACAATTTGATGTATGGAATGTAGCCTTTTTATCAATTATTCATAAAATATTTCTATATGTATTTTTAAATAACAGCTATTTTTGCAGTTTGTAACATATTTATTTTCCGTTTATACATCAGATAAAACGTCGTCGTCAATTTATTCAGTCTGTATTTGAGAGAAGTAGTAAAATCAATACAATGTCACTATGGCGCGCGCGCTATTGAATTTATTTTTCTAAAATTCTCAAGTTCTATTTTCCTATCATATTTCTGTGTACATTTGTTTTGAAATTTTCTCTCCAAGACATTTCTGCGCGAAAGTGTCCATTTTAAAGTCAAATAAATCAGTCGCTCAATCAATAACTAGCTATCCCTCGTCTATTTTTTCGCCGAAAATAGTTCAAAAATCACAGTCTAAAATTGACATAAAATATAGTTCGCTTTCAATCAGAACCAATTTTTAAAGCTTTTCCCTTCCTAATAAAGTAGGGGCAATTGAAAAGCTCGCGACAACTCGATCGAATCATCGAACGAGAGCCGGCAGCTATTTATTTTCATTTTTATTTACGATTTTTAATTGGCTCGAACTGTGCGCGCGTACCTCCACGTATTTTATATATATAAAAAAGAGCGCTAGCCAGCTTCTGACCCGTATGCGTTTGCTCGAAGTAGACGAGGTCAATTTCCCGGAATTCCTCTTTCAAAAGTTTATTGCTCGCCGATGGTTTCCAAGTTTTATTACTATATACTCCGCGGCATTTTTCAAAGCTTACGTCACTGCTTTTTTTTTCAATGCACGTATACAGCGGATCGCTTTGGAATTGGCTTTCGAAAATACGAAGTCGTAATGCGTTTAGCGGCGTCATGATTGATGCAACAACTTTGAAATTATTGTGTGCTTGGTGATAGATTTTGGGAGCTGTTTTTTAGAGAATTATGTGTCTGTGGCAAGTGAAAATACGTTTATAAAATGTAAAATCGTTTTGTTTATTTAATAAAAAGGGAGGATTAGTACAAGTTATCCAATAACATACTAACAAGCATTTTCAGCTTGATACTGTTGATTGAAAAATTAGTCGAACGAAATATTTCAAAGTAAACTACAAATAAGCTTTAATACAGGTTTTATATTAACAATTCCAATTTAACAATGCCTGCTTCTTCGTTTGCTTATTACTAAACCTGTTAAAAGTGTTAAAAAAAAATATCGAAAAGGTAGCTTATAACGGTTACTTGAATATTAAGGCCAATTTTGTCGGGGGCTCATTTCAGCGTGTAAAAACTGGACAAACAAAATTATAATGGCCTACATGATCCCAGCTTCATCGATAATCGTAGTTATTTTTGTAATATATTCATTAAACGCGAGGCTTTGTGTCAAACGTTATCTTTTTTCCACTCTATGCTTTGTTTCTTTGATCATTTTTTCTTAAAGTTTCTATTTATACCGTATGAAACAGAAACGTACATAAAAACTTCAAGAAGAAATACAGATTATAAGTCATTATAAAATCAATATGCCGTACTAAGCTTCACCTCACCGAACACTTCCCAAGAAAGAAAACCTACCTTATACTATTCCACAATACCATAATACACAAGACAACCCCCATAAATCCTCCAGCCTCCGCATTAAACGAAATTTCAACGTTCCCAGCTGAAATCGCGCCCGTAACCTCCTCTCCCCAAATTTCATTCCACCCCCACCCCCGATCCCAACAATAAAACTCCAAACACATCAGACGTCCCCGTACCATCCCCCACATCGGATTGACCTTCAAAACGCAGACGAATTTACAGAGCCGCCCCCGCACGGCTCGCGCTCATAAAACCCGCGACTTATCCCTCGCATTAAAGGAGCCGATAGTCCCCGACCGAAGTGAAAATCGTTCCTCTCCTCCCTCTTTTTTTGCTACACCCCGCACGTCTCTCCGGGGAGACTGCGCTGTAATCCACGTCCGACGTTCTCCTTTCCTCTTCTTTTTTTATCTCGCGGAGAGGAGATAAAGAGCCGCGTTCTTTTGTTTTATCCGCCCCGCGCGTCTCCTTTCGAACTGAGCGTCTTCCGCGAGCTTTTGCACGTCTTTCGCGCAAAGTCTTATCGGGGAGGATTTTTCGTGATTTCGCGATCTTTTCTCGTTTGTTACCGGACCGAGTTAATTTTTGACTTTCTCTCTTTTTACGCGGAGCGGTCGAAGCCGTCTTTTTTCTCTCTTGCCTATCGCCCGCGCGCGATCTACCTTCGGCTTTTTTTGCGCTCGTGCGCTGCTGCTTTTTTCGACGAGCCGCGGGATTAAGGGGAAAAAGAGAGCGAGCTCTCCCCCGAGGAGCCCAGGGGTTTTAGGGTAGTGGCGCTAGCTGCAAAAACGCTAGTGTCTCGCAGGGCGCTGCTGGGACTTATTCTTCTTCTTCTGTTTCTTCTTTTGCTTCTTTTTCGTTTTTGCGAGGCTGGGGAGACTTTTAAAAATGAAAGTGACTTGGAAACGAGGTAATGTTTTCTCGAGTAGTGATTTTTTTTAGTTTTTTATGGTGTGATTTTCGTGATTTTCGTTTTTGGAATAATTTTGGAATTTGTTGATATTGGTTACAATTTTATTTCCAAGTAAACTTTTTCTTAGATAATAAATTAGTAGTACTTCTTTTATAGCTTGCACATATATTTTATAAAATACTCCTTTTTAACGTTTGCTACATGTACATAATAATATAATAAATAGAAATGCTTATTAATCCTGCTTTAAATAACTTAAAATAAAATTAAAACAATAATTAACTTTTACTCTAAAATCACTAAAAAATCATTTTGTAAAATAATTATACATACTAAAAGTATTTCTTTTCTCATTTCACTAAAATGAAAGCTTTTTATTAACTACTAACCCTTTGTGTGGCCTTATAGCCCTTTTTTTACCCTCTCCTCTACCATACTCTGTTATTAAGTAAATTTAATTTTTTTTAGCACACTGTAAAAGTACAAACACCGTATATGCGGAAATAATTACAAAAATGCATAAATCATGTTTCGTAAAAGCTAAACAGCGTCTGTCTCGCGTTTAGCAGACACGCGAAGGTTCGCTCAACTTTTAAAAGTCAATAAGCGAGAACATATAGCTGTTGGCGCATCCACATCGACCAGACGCCCCGGCAAAGCAAACAGGGGTAGCATGAAGGCAAAACGCAAGCAGTCCGACAATTATTAAGCCACAATAGCGGTGGCTCATTAGGCCGTAAATCGTCAATTTTTAAATAATTTATTAAATTCGTTTTAAAAAAATTTTAATTGATGCACTCTAAAAGTTGGCGCGCTACTTAATCAGCGAATAAATTGTATTAGTCTCGCAGCGTAATCGTGTTTGCGCGCCGAGCGTTACTTTGCTTCAATTTTTCATTGGGAAAATAGCTTGACGTCAATAAGCTTTAAGAGCTTTATGGCGCTTTTAATGCGCTCCGTTATTAATTGCATTAAAGGATGGCCACCCTTTTATTAATTCCCATTTACAATTATTTTCACCCTTTCGTCGCCATTATCGTCTCTTTTTCACTTTTATTTAGCGCGACAGCCCCCATTCTCATGCTGTCCTTTTTTACCTCACCATCTTTCGTTTCTGCAATAATGGAGGGTTTCGATGCATCTGTATACATTTACAACTTTGAAAAGTAACTCGGTTTGGAAAATTCGTCCATTAATGTATGGATTAATGAATGTTGACGAGACTGTAAATACAAGAAAATCTATTTAGAACATTAGGATTAATTTGTTAAGAAATAAGTAACATTACTAGAGGAGCTTTTACGTGTTTAATTAATGCATATAAGATTAACTAGTTTCTAAGAAGATTTACCTTCTAGAAACTACTAAATGAACATTCTATTTATGCAAAATTATGAAGTAGCATTAGTCATTAAACATTAAATGAAGACAATACTAATCCTGAAGTTGATCCTACTTCGTATCAGAATTAAACATCGCCGCTCTCCAAGTAAAATTTAAATTAATTTTGGGAAAAGTACACAATTTCAAAACAAGATTCAGCAGTTTTGTTCATTAGCTGATTAGATAAGCTAGAATATTTTAGAAAAGTTCGGGCTTTAAAAGGAGATATCTTGAAAAGGATAGCGACACCCAAATGGGACATGAGCCAAAATACGATTGGCTCTGCTCAAGAAGAGAGTAGAATTTACAATCTTTTCATTAACCTGAGTGGTTTATTTAACGACGTCCCATTCACTTTGTAAGACAACTGCACTAAATAAACTTGCTTCTTTACAACCCCCCTACAGTTGTTACTCAATGCTCTCAGACTAAAACATTCACCTTACATACAAAAACCACCCAACGAAAGTCTCAGAACTCCCCCTGGCTGATCCTCTAACTTATATTCACGTTATCACTGTGACCATGTCCAGCTGATAATCTGCCTATAGTCAGCCTCGCCTTTAGCAACATTCTATCGAAAAGAGGACCTTTAAAGCCTTTGGGTTTAAAAGTATTCCCGCAAAGCAAAAGGTCGGGCACAATTGGCGAGAGGCGATAGCAGTGGCACCACTGGCCCCGAGTCAACGTCTTTTCAGACTCCGCGCGGCACAAGAAGAAGAAGAAGCAGTAGAAGAAGATGGCCTGCAAAAAAAAGCGGACACAAAAGGGGGGCAAAGAAAAGCTCGTGCGCGATGCGGGTCTTTAAAGTAACGTTTTCTACGCTCTTTATCCACACGCCGGGCTGCTGCTATACCTCTCGTTCCCTAATTGCGAGGATTCCCGTCTCTGCTGACTCTTTTCCGTTGTTTTATCCCTCCCTCTTTCTCCTTCTCGCTCTTTGTCCCCGTCCGCGCTTTCTTACCTGTTAATTGCTCCACTTTGGCTTTATGTCCCTACGTGCGAGTGTGTATCTCGTTTGCGAGACACTTTCTTGCCGGGAGAAGAATCGATTTGCATGGCGATATTTTCGCGCGAGTTCTTTTTTTTTTTGAAGTAACGATGCGTATTTACGTCGAGAGGCTGCAGGAGGGGTGAAATATGGCGAGGCGAAATTAAAGGAGATTTTTGTTAAAGTGGCCGGTTGCTCGAGAGAGGCTGTATATATATAGAGGGGGTTGGTTTTAGTTCGAAGATGATGGAGGGTGGCGTGGTGGTGTCGGCAGGCAGCTTTCTCGCAGTTAGATAAATGACCATTATATTGCACTTGTTTTAACGGTTTACCGAGGGAGTATGAAGTGACAGTTTCCCAATTAAGTTTCTAGTTAAAAAAATTACTTTTCTGATAACTTGGTCCTTTTGTACTCAAAATAGAAGAAAATGATATATTATGGGCTTTGTTAAAGCCCGAATGATTTTTGTCGAATCGAAAATGTAGGAAGAAAATGTCTGGAAATGGCATATTGGATGGCGCTATTAGAGATTTTCGAAATAACGCCCGAAGTTTTCATTAAAACCTTTACGCATCCATTAGCATTGGAATTATACAGTTGCAAATGTATCGAAATGAAAAAAAAAAGAGAAGTAAATTTAAATCTAAACCCAGGAATAGAAATGAGTCTATTTTGAAAGTTAAAATTGGCTTTTCAAGTCTACATTCAAAACTTCCAACTTGTTTTCAGAATATCTTGCCAAGATTATTACTTCCTCTGTAATGACTAATTAAAGATTTCTGGAAATTTTTTTATACTCTGCACTGAGTAATAAGTCTTTTTAAAAAGCAGCCGTTTTCAAGAAAGTTTGCTGCTTGCTGTTTTTGAGAAATAAACTTTACAACGTTTGCATTATATAATTTAAACTTTTAATCATAACTAATGATAATGCTGTGTCTTTAAATGGTGTTGACTCCTCCAAGTTTCTCATTTCACTATCGTCCTTTTAAAAGCATAAATCTCACCCCTTTACAGCCAACACTCCCAAGAAATAAAATAAATTTTCAATGATAAAAACGTTTTCACTGAAAAAAGGATCTCCGCAAAAGCCACAAAGAAACATTCAAAGCAAGCACGATAACAGCCCTAATTCAACTAGACGCCCGAAAACTCAAACCCGCCTTGGGCCGCCCCAACCCATTACCCTCCATATTTTTCAAAAGCCTCGCGACTCGCTCTTATCTACCCCATCCCACCTCCTCGGCGACATTTCAAATTCATCTCGGGTCCGCGCATATACGCACGCGCGCAGGACAGTTTTCCATCATCCTGACGTTTTATCTACCAGCCCATAGGTCTTCCTCCCACTTATAAATTATCCATCCTCTCCGCTCTCGTTCGTTCAGAGGCAAAACAGGCCAGACGCAGCTCTTTGACGACGAAGATTCGGACGACGACGCGGAGGAGAAGCTAGCAGCGGCTCGTCGCTCTGCTGGATTATCCGGAAGTGGCCGTCGCTTCACGCCCCGGCGCAAGCTTCGTGCTGAAGCTTTGAGGCTCGGCTGACTTCAAAGCTTGAAGTTCGGCGGGCTCGCACACGCGTCAAAGATGAATTTTATCTGTTTTAGCTGGAGCTGAGGGTCTCTCGACCCTTTGACGCGCTGTCCCTCTCTATCTCCTGGGCTTTCGCCTTTCAACTTTTAGATTTTACGGGCTTCGATGGATTTCGCCGGGCCCCGAGGAAAAAGGTGCGTTAATGCGTCAAACGTGGGAAGTTGAAAATTGCCGATGTTTTTTAAAGTTACGGGATAGAGGGGGGAGAGGCTCGGAAATGAGCTTTCTGGAAGACAGTTTTTCAGGTGACTTTGAATAACGCTTTCGATGAATTTCAGCTTTACCTGCCGAGGTAAAAGACTGAATAAATGCCGTAAGTGTATTTAAGCAAAAGAGAATTTTCTTTAAATCTTCTTTCCCTAAAAGATCCTCCAGCTCGCTCGAGGCTCGCCTCGCAGTAATAAGCTTTTATCCAACAAACTTGCTCTGAAAAACCAATTTCGAGATAAAAAAAATTACAATTTTCGCCGACAGCGATGTAAACTCCAAAGATGTTCCAGCGCGCGCTCGAAATGAAAAATTTTCAAATCGAACGAAACTTTAATAATTCAAATTTCCACTTTGCATGCTATCCCTCCGCCCTTCGCTCAGTGAGAAGCGAGTCCCCGCGCGCTGCTGCCGGGGCCAAAGAAAGGGTCGACCACTATCGCCTGTCAAAGCTAAAAGCACGCGCGCGCCCGACAACGTCTACTGTCGCCTTCATTCATCATCATCCCCGTTTCCCCGGGGCCCCAACACCTTCGGTCCATCACCTTTGCCACTCCCTGCGATGGAGTGAATTTCAGTTTAATTTCCTCTCTCTCTCGCTCGCTCGTTGGCTTGCTCTCTCTCTCTTTCTCTTATTCGCTGGTACTTATAATTACATTAAACTGGAGCCACGCGAGTGAAACGATCGCAAGCTCGCGCGCGCGCGCCTCGATAAGTGCGCGCCTGTGAATTAAACTCGAATCAGCGAGCGGGCGAGCGAGCGGGGATAAATCGAGTTAAAATTTTCGGCTGAATTATAGATACGGGCCGGATTTCTACCTAAGTCTGCAGTTGGAGTAGTTTTGAAGAGAAAGAGAGGGAGTAAGTGAGGGAGAGAGAGAGAGAAGTAGGCGCAACCTGACCGTAACCGACTTTTAAAGCGTCGACGATGAAAGATGTACTTTAGTTCGGTGGGTCAGGAATTGTCGGTGGTCAGGTCAGTTGTCGCTGCTAGGTAGTCAGCTGGGTTGTAGAAAATTAGGCGAAAGGATTTTCATGGTCAGTTAAGTTATTGATAGGTCATTGGCAACGAGTCAACTTATAAATACTATTACTCTAAAATAGTATATAAATATTGTTAATTATGTAGTCGTAAAATTATGTAAAGGATTAATCGTTTCAAATGATGCACAAAAAGAAAAAAATTTGTCAAAGTTGTTACTTCCAAAGTTTATTACTTGTTGTAACGGAACCATAATCACCTTGAAATCAAGTTCTCTAAGTAAAAACACCTTAATCTCTTATTAATAATTTACAAAAAAACATTTTACGTCATTACAATATTTCTACCAAGATTCCCAAATATTATTAAAGAAACTAACGTTCAATAGTTCGCAAGCCCTAACGCTCCCCATCTAATCCAATCACACATATCGAGAAACTTCGTCATCATCTCCCGACGCCACTACAAAGCTCGAGCACCTCCCAGCCACTCCAAGAAATCCCGCTCGCAATCGCGATCTTTCCGCTCTGCCGATTCCCGGCAATTCCACCTAAGACCCCTAATCCAGTCCCGTCCATCCGCCAATTCAATTACCCAACTTTCATCAAAGATCACCGCTCGAAATCCTCGCAGCTCCCATCAGTCCAGACATCATCCCCCTCATCGATACACATCCGCGACCAACCCATAACTCTCCCTCCCCCCCTAGAAATTCCATCGGCCACTCGATAACAGGTGCCGTCGCGCGTATATACAAGCTCGTCCCCAAGTTTGCTGTATGGATTCTGATACAAGCAGAGCGACTAGTCCGGCGCTGTAAGCCGATTACGCACGACGCGACAGGAAGCGCGCGCCAGCAGCAGGGCCGCTTTTCGAATTAACGCGCGAAATGGCACTTACGCGGCTCTGGCAACACATCCTCGCGCCCCGGGCTTACATTATTTAATGCCGCGGAGAGCGATATATACACACGGCGTGCTGCTGCTGCTGCTAGTTTTCCGACGGATTTTTTTCTCCCTTTCCTCCGGAATCGCAAGTCCGCAGGGATAATCCCGTCGGTAAAACAGACTTTTTTCTCCTCTTTGCCGGCGTTCTCACTGTTTATAAGCGAGTTTATAAGCGACGCTTTTTTTCGTTCCGCGAGCTTTTTCGGAGTTTCGAGAGCAGCGCTGGTAATTTGTTTCGTCGTAACGGTAAGCCCCCTGCTGACTTTATGACGGACTGCTCGCATTTTCGTTCTAAATGACCAGCGAGTCGAATTTTTTTTTTTCTTCTACCTCCCCCCTACACGTGTACGCACCGCGAATTTTTCCGAGCTCGAGCGCGCCAGCCAGGGATAATGTTGTTACGGCGTTTAAATGAGAATTTTTTTCAGACGCTTCGATAGTTTCGTCGGCCGCGCGAGCGAGATGTATTTTGTTCCGGGCCTGCCTTTGAAACGGGGAATTAAAGGAAATTAAAAAGGCTTTGCCGAGTATTTTCAAATAAAGTTTGCGACGCTCTCTCCATGCCGCGGACCAGAATTAGCCGAACGCGCGTACGAGAGAGAATTTTCATGAATTTTTCATGTTTTTAGGGGGGTGAATCGTAGACGCCTGGGTAAATATAAATAAATTTATGCTTATTATTCGTATTTACCTAAGTTGATTTATGCAGCGAACTTGATGAAATAAAGTTCATTCTTGCAGAAAGTGGAAACTAAATATTTCACCAGGCCATTACCTTATTTCAATAATTCCAAAGAGCCGAAATATCAGCGAGCGTTTGAATTATATGAGCCAAAACAATACCCACCGATTTCGTCTCTATAATTGCAAGCATAACAATAATTTACTCCGAATATAATAATTTACACCGTCGAATCTAAAATTATTCCGTCCCATCTCGCCTCACTCCGCGCCCTTTTTCCCCCTGACATTTTCATAAATCACCGCCAAAACAAGACCAATAAACAATTCAATCTCGCGCCTCCCATAAAAGAAGCAGCAGCCCGCGCCCACAAAGAAACGAAGCAATTCAATTAATCCAACGGGTTACAACCCGGCGCGCATTCAATCGCCCAAAGCTTTGATTCCCCCTCCATCTAAAAAAAGTAAAAAAAAAAAACGCCTACACGCAACATTTTATTCTATCCCCAGTACCGTATCAATTACTCACGCGCAATGCAATTGCAAAAAAGGCCAGCTATCCCCCCCTTCGATACCTCCAATTTTCGCGAAAGCCCGCGCGAAGATATTTATCGCTCGGCGAGTCGTAACTCCGCGCCACCTGTAAATCCATTAAAAGTGCGCGTTAACATTCGCGCGCGCGCGATATCGCGGATTACAATAAAAGTGCGCGCGTCAACGTTTACGACTCGGCGAAATGAAAACCCGGGGAGCGGAACAAAAAAAAAAAAAAATGAGGGGAAGGAAAAAGCTGGGTGGCTATTAGCAGGTGCACTGGTTTTTGAAAAGGTTTTGGGTTATTGGTAGGCGACGATTGTGGATGAGAGACGTAGGGGTGGGGGAAATTAGCGGGTGTGTGATGGAAGGGTTGGCGCGAATTAAAAGTGACAGTAGGAGAGAGAGAGCTTTGTGATGATCGAATGAGAGTTTAATGGGCGGATGATATGCGCAGGGGTACACACAGTGGAGGAAATTTGTTTTTTTTTTTTTGGCTCTGGCGAATTTCGCATTGGCTGGATTGCTGGGAAGCTGTTCGGATGTTTGTTTTGAATGGGAATTTCGGAAATAAGCTGGGGCGTTTTCTTGTTGGGAGAATTTTGAGAATCGCGTGGATTGAAAAAGCATCGGTGTTTTGAATCTGAGAACTTGCAGAAGCATAATTCTGGTCCAACTGGTTAAGAAAGTTTGTGAACAAAAGGCTTTTGTGAGCTCGATACTTGTGCTATTACAGAAAATAAAACATAACCTCGAAAGTCTGAATAAAGATACTTCCGAAAACAGTGGGTTCGCTGGTGTAGACGCTGGTTCACGAAAATTGCCAGAACTGGAGCAATGTCGGCCAGAGGGATATAAGCATGCGAGAAAGTACGGGTCAGTAGTAGGTCAGTGTTGATGGATTACGTAGAATGCGTTTCAATTTTATCATGAATTTTTCATTTCATATATTTCACCCCGGGTTATGGAGCTTTTTCTTTGTATAAGTTATCAAACTTTTTTATCTGCTTATGAAACTAGAGAAAATATTTTCAAAACAACTGAAGGCTGGCATATAGAGCAGAAATTTATATTTGTATTTAATACGCGTCGATGGAGTAAACTATCGATTATTATAATTTTGTTATATAATAGTTTACAATATTGACACAGTATTAACCCAATATTGAATTCTCGATTAGACCTAAATAAATAATAACTAACATAAACATAACTAACATAATTAATCCCAGAAAATATCAATTACAAACTCCACCCACGCATCATCAATTCAATTAACCACCCAAAAAACACCATCCACACCAAACATCCCCTTAAATCCCCCAAGAAATCCACACCCGCAGCCTCGAACAAAACGCCCGACGCAGCGATTATGAAACCCAGTTCCCGCCGACGACACCTACCCAACCAGAGCGATGAAAATGACGAAGCAGCTCGCTCCTGCCCTCATGCTAAACAGTCCACTGCTCGGACAATGCCTACAGCACGGACGCAGCTCTAGCACGTATATACGCACTGCTGGGCTGTTACACGCAACGCGCCGAATCATTGCGGATGCAGCTGACCTGTCGTTTATGGGGCGACGCGTTAATTGCGGCTTTCAGAATTATACACACGCCTCGGCCGGACACCGCAAATAATTATGCGCCCGAGCTTTCGCGCCGATTGCTCTCTTTAATTTGGGGCCTTCTTTCTGCCTGAATCGCCGCTTGATTTCGCATTAGCGTTGGCTTATATGCCTTTTTTTTCGCCTCGTCGAAGCGGAATTTGTCGCCGGTGCTCTTTTTTTTTTATGGATCGGCGGATTCGGGAGAGCGGAACGAGATGTCCGGGGCTGGCTCTCGCGATCGCTCGGGATTTGTTGCTCTATTTCGCGCGGGACTCTTTTTTTATGCGTCCTAACAAATTATATTTTCGCGCCCCAGTGCAGGCTCGTTTTTGTTTCGCCGTGCCGATGATTATAGATTTTTTTTTTGCTTGCCGGATCGAAAGTATTTAAATTTGTTTTGTTTTGGCGCGTCGCGACTGTGAAGGAAATGCGGGAGAGCCTTTTCATGTTCATAACTGTGTTATACGGTATGATTGACAATGTGATGGAATTTTTTTTTCTTTTTTTTTTTATAAACGCTTCTGTGAATATTCACATATATTCGTTCGCCGAGTAAATGTTTTTTATATTAACACGTTTTGTTTTCTATTGAATGTTCGACTCGTTTGTATGTTCGCGAGTACATTGTTAGTAAATACTGAATTTGAATGTAAACTATATTATTTTATTTATTTTCCTTATGTAAACTTTTATTGTAAAACGACTCTATTTTTTTTATATATAATTTTTTGTTAAAATGATACTCTAACATTTCCTCTGATTTTCTAACAAAAACATCGCCAAAAACTGTCTAATTTCACTTCTTTTATAGCATGACTCACGAATCTTATCGAAATAATCACACTTAAACTCGGCATGTTTAATTCATGGCGCAGCAAGTCGTAACCCAACCCCCCCAACCTGTTATAAGCACATAAAATCTCTTATCAAACGCTCGGGCAAAAATTGATTTTTTCTAAACCATGACTAATATTCCTGGAAACATCGCATTAAAATTCATACACCCTTTTATTGCCCCGAGCGCGCGCTCGCATTACCCACCCCCACAACCCCATATAAATCCCACAACAGATGTAAAAATATCTTCATCATGATTCATACCCAGCCATTTACAATCTGCAGAGACTCGCGTAGTAACTCGACCAGAAGCTATACACACACACACACCCTTGATCATATAATACCCCTCATTGACGGAAAGCCCAATGTAGAATAATAACAACGATTTTATCGTCTCCTCCAACGGCCCAATAAAACGCCTGATCATCCGGCAAATATTCACCCCTCGCGCGATTTTCGCGCGACCCTCTTTAGGGAAAAACAAGCGGCCATATTGCTCCTCTCTCTAGCTTTACACACACGCGCGCAGAGGAGCTGCACTCTCCCTTATTAGGCGCGTCTTTGCGGCGGGAAAAAAGCGAGGAAGGAAGCGGTCTCATCTTTATTCCGCCCTCGACGCCTTCGCTCCTCTCCGCAGGTCCGAAAAGCTTTTCCCTGTCGACTGGCCTGCACCCCGCGAATTTCTAATGGCTTGATTTATTGCGGATAGGGGAGGGATAAGCTTTCACGACGCCTTAGCTTTCTATATATAGCTTTTTTTTTGTAACGCTGCCCCCGCTGGTAATCAATTTCGTCGCTAACCCCTTTTTTTTTCGCGTTCAATTTTAGAAAGTGAGTCGCGCGTTATGATACGCCACGCGCACGACCGAGCTTAATGCAGATACGAAGCGTTTTTGATCGGGCTGAAAGCGACTTTGTGCGCGACACGCGCGATGACGACAGCACGCGCATGCAGATTCGATGCTTTTTATTTCGATTGAGCGCTGTAGCTGGCTTTAAGAGAGGAAAGTCGATGATTTTGGACTAGTTATTTTTTTTTTTCACGGTCTCCATTTCGCTGATGAACTTTTCTTCGACGCGAGTTTTCAAATTTGCGAGCAGTCGCCGAGGAATTTCGAGATTGCGTGATGAAAAATTAAGGTGAGTATGGTCGGAAAGTGTTTTTAAATTCTATCCAATAGAGAAAGTTGGACATGATTCTACTAATAATTCACGTTTGATTTATTCATGATTCTACGGTTTATCAAAATCCTTTCCCGTATATTAAGAGGCTTTTCACCATTTTTAACGCAAAGTTTCATAACACATCCAGCGATTCATTTTTTTTCTAAAACAAACGCGCGGTTTTACGCAAGCCAGATATTTTTTCCACTGCCATCAAAATTATTTACGGATGCTTTTACCTCCTGCGCGAGCGAGCGATAAGAATTCATCAAAGAGCGCCTATACGCATTTTCTCTCCGATATATTCACTCTTCATCCGTATCTCTACCGGCACGCCGAACATCAAATACTAATATCCGTTGCCAAGTGCAGAAAGAAAGTACAGAAAAAGGGGGGAAGGAGAAAAGCGAAGCCGCCCGTTAAATCGAAGTGAAGCCGAACTTTCTAAAACTATACCCGCGTCACGTATACCTCCCCCTGGCGTGGAGAAAAAAAAACGGGAAAGGAGAAAGAAAAAATGTTGCCTCGCGTTCGGGTAACTCTTAAAAACTGTTTGCGCTTGGCAAACGTTGCAAAAGGAGGAATCTCGAAATACTCCGAAAGTGCTGCCCTTCTTTGTTTCGAATTTCTCTCCCCGGAGAGTTACATTGACTAATCGCCGACGAGGAACTCAGCCACACCCTTTTAAATCACCGATTTTTGTGTCCTTCTCGGAGTGATGTGTTTTTCCCGCGCGGAGCCCGAATGACGACACTAATGATCTCCTCGCGCCTGCGGGACAGGTAAATCTCGGCAGAGCAGGTTGAATCGTGTCCGATCATTTTTCAGACTTAATGATCGCTCATTTTTCTTCGGGATAAGAATACCGAGAGTCGAGAATTTTTTCGTTTTTTCCGTCGAGAATGCCGTCTCAAGGACGGCGAAAATGCTGGCTTGATCGAGTGGGTATGCTCTGATGAAATGGCTATTTTGGCGCGCTGTTGAGACGGTCCCGCGGCTGGAATGGCCAATTATTTCATTGACACAGACGTTAACTGAACGCAGCGCTATAGTTTCGCTCTCTAATTGCTTCAATTTAATGGCAAACTTAATGTCTCGCCGAGTATTATTCAAATGGCTTTCCACATTAGAGATTAACTGCTCCATTTGAACTTTACCTGAAATCTTGCTAACTTAGTCTATACATCTAAAGGTGATTATTCGTCTCTCATAGTTTCTGAAACATGTCTTTATTTCAAACTGTATAAACAAATCCAACGTCAATTCGAGAAATCCCAACTTTTCCCAAACCTCTCGAAAGCAACTTTCTTTTATACACGATGCAATTTTTCAGAATTCTTCAACCGCCAATCTCACCTCATTATTCCACTCCCGTCGACCTTCTGACAGATTTAGTGGTCATCGAGAAAATCTCATCAAACTTTCGCTCTCCGCAAGCTAACAACCAGCCGAATTCCACTGGAATCCGATACACACCCTCCTTTAATCTCCCGTCGCGCTCGACAGCAAACTAAACATCTCATAAAACCTAACGCGCTAACCATCGCCGTTACACCCGTAGCCGAATCTCGATCCGGGCGCAAACAGCTTGAAGGAGTTCCGAGGCCAGAGAAATCTTCGATTCGCTACCGAAAACTCGGCGGAGGCGCAATTAACTCTTTATTCAAACAGGAGAGAAGCCGGGTAAATAGAAAGCCCAGGGCGAGTTTATTAGGCTTGCAGAAACTTTTTAAGCGCTTCCGAGTGCGGCTTTTTTCCCATTGGCGCTCGTTACTTCGCCTGGTCCAGAAGTCGATCATTCTATTAACGGGAAATTACGTTTCGCCGGGAGTAGCAGATGCAGGTCCAGCTAAATTTCGCCGGGGGCAATTACATTCAGTCGGTGAATTTTCTTTAATCAGGATCGTTATGGTTTTTTTTGAGGGAGGAGTTCGGCTGGATTGAAGAGTGGTTTTTCCGGGAGTTAAAAGCTGTAGCTTTGGTGGGTACAAGTCGGGGGAGGGGCTTGAAAATTATGTTAGTGCGTTTCGCGGTGCGATGAGTTCTGACGGATATTATATGGGATTATCGGGAATTGGAAAATGCGCGATTCCGAATGTATAGTCATTAACGGCAAAAAGACGATATTGGATTTTCATTTGCAAATTGATATTTTTGTGTCCACTGAACTTTTGAAAAAATTCGCAATGAATAAACCGTCACGTTTCCAATAGTCATTCATCTCTAAATTAATCCCTCAATCAGCATTCAGCCAAAAAAAAACCACTACAATCATCTCTAAACATTCAAAACTCATTCCTAATTAAGTCGAGCATACACCACAAAACCCTCGCATAACTCAGCGTCCCAAATAGAAGCCAGAAACACACGAGACCGAGGAGCATGACTATGTGATATTTCGTGATTCGACAATGTCACGCCATTACCCATTATTTTTAAGCATCATAAATAACCCGACGCGCATAACTGAATACATCGAGAGCGCCCGGGTAACGAGCATCATCGCCCAGAAGCAGCCGAAAATAAAGTCATATTTTTTCCCGTCCAAACGCCGGGGCATCGATCTGCCTACATGGAAAAGTCGATCGGCTGATTAAGTCATTTTTTTCAAAAAAAAAAGCCCGACCGTAGGATTAATCGACCGCAACAATTATAACCAGCGCAGCTTTTCTTCCGACCGAATAAATCAGCTCTCGCACGCGTATAAATATTAATTCCTCAAGCGTGCGTATATACGACAGACGATTCTATTAGACTAAATTAAATATCGCGGGTGGCGGGGGCAATAATTTAGCCGGCGAATTATGCGCTGAAAGACGGCGAAAAAAAAAAGGAAGAGAAGCCGCCGCTGAAAGAAATCCCTCGCGGACGATCAGATAAAAAAGATGATTTAGCACTTCCTCGCGAGGCAAATAATAACCAGCCGCGCGGCGGCATTGTTCTTCCCTTCGTTGCGTAGTCGAAGCCGTCGCGCGCGCCAGCTCCGGGGGCAGAGAGGCGAAATCGCGCGCGGTGAGGGAAGCAAGTCGGGGAGGATAATTTGCGTGCGAAAAAGCGGAAGAGAGAATATGACGGAGCAGGTGCGCGGAGTAGGATGTATATACGTGCGGGTATAGGGTTTTTCGAGGTGGAGGTATATCTGGTGTGGATCGAAATGCGGATGGGAGAGCGGAGGCTTTGTTTCCGTGCGCGCTGGGCGCGAATGAATGATTGGTTTGAGGTGGATTAGGTTAAAAGTAGTGGGATTAGCCGCGAGGTGCGTTCTCAGAGTGCTTGGGAAGGGGATAGTTGGCAGGGGAAGGATAAAAATGATTATCTTATAATTTTTGAAAAATTTTTCAAATGATTGAATTTCAACTAAACAATTTTGTAGTTTGAATATTAGATGTGATCTGCTTGCTTTTATTTTGTTTATTAGCTTTGTAATTGAGGCAATGGTATTAAAAGGCATTGAAATTCTTTGTTAGTAAATTTATTGTTGATTTCAGATAATTCAAATGATTTATTCGAAATTCATGATCTTTCAAACTAAACTGATCCCTTTTAGGACTTGATTTTGGATGGAAATTGAAACAGTAACGTTTGTCATTTGAACCTTAAACGCTTTGAAATTGTAAAGTATTTATAATAAATTATCTTAAAAAATATTTGAAAAATTAATTAGTAGAGTTATATTTTGACTCGATAAAATATTAATTCATTTTACCACCTTTATTCGACTTATAATTAATATGCTGAAATGTATAATAAATTTGATTTAAAATACCCTTTTTTAACTGCCAGTTTTAATTACTTTTTACGGGATCAATAAGAATAATACGAATAAAACATGCAAAAAGCATTGTGTAAATATATAAAATAAGTTCAACAAAGCTTATTTAACTGTGAAATTTTTACAAAAAAAAAAAAAAAAAATAGAAACTAAAAAGGACTCCGGCTCCATACACCTTCCTTTATAAAGCCCGGCTTTCAAAATGCAATAATCCACAAAAATCTCAAGAACTCCCTTCGCCTCGACAAAAGCCACCTCATTAACGCCGGTGAGCCCGTACAAACCCTTTCAACCTCAAAGCAGGAAAAAAAGCCACCGGTAACGTTTTCACCCCCTGCATAAATTATACACTCTCAACCTTCAACCTGAACTCTCTCTCTCTCCACGAGCGAGAAAAAAAAGGGAAAGAGCTTCGCGAGAAAAATCCCAAAGACCAAAGAAGCCGAGAGCGAAAGTCGTTAGCTCTGGCTCCATATATACCACCGCGATCCCAAAAGACTGCCTGGCGCTAGGTGCACCCAAGCGGGCGATTCCTCGGGCCTCTGCGTAATTGCACGTGGAGAGGAGAGCTCGGGAAAAACAGCGCCCTCACCGGAAATAATCGAAATAATGCAAATGTCGCGCAAGCGAGCGTGATGCCGGCGCGCGCGCGCGCGGCTTGCGCTTTTGATTAAATTTATTAAGCGGCCGAGAGAGTCGGATTGGATTGCTCGTGGGATTTCCGAGGTTGAGGGAGTTTCTTGATTTTGGTTGGTTGGGTCGGGGTTGGCTGAGGGTTAATGGATGGAAGGTTTGAGGTGATGGTTTGGTTTGAGACGGGATGGTTGGTTTTTAAGTACGGGGTATTGTTGATTTGGAGACGATTTTGGGAGTTGACCGGGTGGAAATTCTACTATTCTAGATCATGAATGGGTATTTTTTAACCATTATCTGCCTTGTAAGACGTTAATTGGCTAGTTAATAAAAAAGAATCATTTCTTCCAGGCTGTAAATGAGTCCTTGAATTTTTTGAGATACTTTAAATGTGTGTTTGTTCTTTAAAAGCTTTTACGTTAATTTTTCACGTTTTTTAAAGTAAAAAGAAGATAATATGATATGATTATCGTGATATCGGATTATTAAATTTAGTTAAATTTACGTTTCAGCGATATTTATAAAATTAAAATTAACAGAATAATTGAAGTGGATAATGCTTTTGCTAATATATTTTTATTATATTATTTTGAATATTATTTATACTATTTCTATTTACGTTCATCACTGAGAGATTTAATTTAATCAGTAAGTTAAATTTTATAATGTTATTTAATATGTTTTTTTTTATATAAATAAAATAAACAGTTTTAATTTTCATTTTAAAGTATTAATATTATGAGCTTTAAATTGCTGAAAGTGAAATTTATGGCAATAATGTTAATTGATATTAATGGTATCGCTGACGTATAGCCCACATTTTTACTCACTCTAATGTCATGTTGCGCATTGCGGTATCGTTTGATCGTTTTCATAAATGCGTACCTGAAACAAAGAATAAATTATTATGAATAATAATGTGCAGAATTAAAATAATTCAGTTTATTAAAGTGCAATTTTAATGCTAGCATAATTTATTATTAATATAATTTTTCAAACGAGTGTATAATTATACAATCTAATAATATACATCGAACGACATTATAATAATGTTGTCAGCTGATATTTTCATGCCTATTAACTTTAAAAGCAAAAAACATCAATTCATTGATAATCTTATTACCTCACTATCTTAAATCCACAAAACGTCGAAAAATAAAATCTCAAATCTCCTAATAACCTTTGTCCTCTACAACCTCCATACAAAACCCTCCCAAATTTACATACATTTTACTCTCCCACTCCGAATTTAAATCTTACAATAACGCGATTAAAATTCAAATCGGGCCGTCCGTTCGATTTCGCTTTTTTGTATCGGCCATTAATTTTATTTCGCGTATCGGCGTTTAATGTACCCTGATTCCAAATTATCATTCTGCCTACGCTGCGCTCGCACAAGCGCGTGCCATTCTCGAGTTGGAACACGTCCTCCCGACGTCGCCCGCCGAAAAATTCCTTCACGAGCGACAATCATAATTCATCCGAACGTGTTTTTTTTTTTCGTGGAGTCATCCGAGAAAATCGAAACACTGCAGGCCCCAGAGTTTTAAAGCGCCGTGGTTGACTGTTTTGGTATTGGTGCTTCGACGGGGATTGATAAGAGTTAAAAAACTAGATGGGTAAATTTCTAAACGTGAAAGTAGTTAATAAATAATTTTAAAAGTTTAATGTATTGATTCACGAGGTAGATTCTACAAAAGAGTGTGTTAATCAAAAAATAAACGTTTTATTTCACTGCGTTCATTCCGCTAACCTAGACATACATCACTTACGCCCTACCCCCATTCAAAATTCTTCGAATTTCTACACAGCAAGCTCATCCCTCGGGCAACGAACGCGTTACCACTCCATTCCCAATCACTTCTTCACCCAAAAAAAATTCGTTCCAACAAAAAGCTTGACGCAAACTTCTCCACCCCCGCTGTAAAATAAAAAAAAAAAAAGAAAACAAGCCGCACGAGCAGACAACTCAATCATTACTCATTCAAAGCATCCCGACAAACCACATCCATATCGCCGAGAAAATCGAGCGCCCGGGCAAAAGAAAGAAGCCGCCGCTGGTACACACTCACGTAAGGAGCTGCAAAGAAAAGAAAAACGCAGCGGCAGCAGCTCTCCCGATCAACCCCCGCTTTTCTCAGCGGGTGGGCGCGCCCAAAAAATCTCTCGACTCGCCTTATAACGCCGGGCCTGCTTTTCCATGCAAATTGGCCCGAGGGGCCGCACTCCGATGAATACGTAAGATGATTTATTGCCGAGAGCGATCGGGTCGAGATATTTTTTCGAAGTATAACCGCCCGCGGTGGCAGCGCCGGGAGTGGAACTTGATCACGAAAGCCCCGAAAAATTGTCCTGTCACCGCGAGAGGAGACGCTGTTATGGTAGGTTTATGGAGAGATGATTACACTTGAAATTCTGGCGAGATGACTCGATTCCGGAGCTGCGAAGGTGCGAGACGCGGGGCTTTTGGTGCTTTTTTTTGAGGGCCGATGCGGGCTTGTTTGGATTGTGACAAATGTGGATTCCGTGACGAGTGTTATTAGTGGGATGTGTGATAAGGTGAGGTGTAGATTTTAAGTGGGTTGTCGATCAGGTTTTGGGTTGGGTTAGGAGAAGCGTTTTTATTTATTTTTAGAGTTTGTCGTTTGGTAGAGTTGTGTTATTAATCGATGGGTAAGATGAATACATTACATATTTTAAATTAAAAAAAATATAATTTAATTTTCTGATTAAAACTGTGTTTTCCTTTTTAAAGCTCTTTATTTGAATAAGTTTAAATGAATGCGAAGGCAACACTTATCATAGTTACATAGCGTTAAAGTCAAAGTTTTAATGATAAATGCTCATGAGCCATGTGTTGCAAAGAAAATTTCGCAAAATGACTGCTATATACCTAAACTCGAGTGAAACTAGAACAAACTTTTTAAAAATTCTTAACATCCCTACGTTAAAGTAGCTGTTTTGTGGGGAAAATTTTACACGTGGTATCTAGCGCGGTAAATCTATTTATTACTTAGAAACAACAATTTAGAGTGTTTTTCCTAAAAAAAAAAATTATTATACGTACACGCTTAACTTTTTAATGAACTCGAAACTTCTCCCCCAAGAATTTCAAAATTTTCCACATACATTATCAATACCCGGCGTAATTACAATATTTCTCAAATTCCACAATAAACACCGGCAAAAACTTCCTCCAGCTTTATTATTCAATACGCACGCTCCCACCACCATTAAAGCAACTCGCGTCTCAAAATTAAAACCCCCCGAACAAAAGTCGTTATCACAACACCGCCGCCACGCCGGTACACCAGCTCTCTCGACAAATGCGCCCTCTCCCTCAGTGCAGCTCGTCCACGAAATCCCTCCTCGTATTTTCACTTCGGCCGTGGAAGGAAATGTCCTTTCAAAATTCCAGTAGCCCAACCAGCTCTCGCGAGAGAGCGAGAGAAGCGATCTCTATTTTCGTTACCTTTGTCCCAGGCTCTATACAACAGCCTTTATCCCAAACGGGCCGCACGTGCTGCAGCGCGCGGCAGCTTCGTTAAATTCTCCGTTTCACGGGACGATCTTTGTGTCTCCTCCTATGACTCTCCGCCTTTGGGACGAGCTGCACTCGCCGAGAGAAAACGAGTTACGTGGGAAATGCCGGCGCGCGAGATCGGCTGTGTGCGCGCGCGCGTCTATGACAAGCCGGGAGAGAGAGGATCGTGTTTGTTTTAGTGTCGAGGATGTGTGTCGCTGATTCGATTACCAGAGGGCCTTCCCGAAACTTGTGTTTGCACTCTCGCGCGTCGAGATAGCCGGCAGAGGAGAGCTTTACACTTTCTGCTACGAGGCTTGCGTAATTCCGAGTGCGTAAGAGGCCGATTCTTCGCCGGAGGAAATTCGAGATTGTTACGCCGAGGCCCTGGGACACGGGATGCGTCTCTGTGTGAAAGGGGAGATGACGTCTGTTGACGCTTTTACAAGAGAGGAGTTGGAAAGTGAAACGAGTTACACGTGTGCGACGGTTTATGCTAATGGCAGACGGGTGACTGGTTGATTGCATTGATTGAATAGTTACAGGGACGCGAGGTTTTTTTAACTTTCTGTCGGGTTTGTTGAAGCACATTGTCATTCGTTTTAAAGAGTGGATTATTGTAATGGGGGGATTGTGTAATTACGAGGAAATTGAATGATTATTGAGATCGGGTTTTGGATTTGAGATAAGGATGTGGTTAAGTTTTATGTAATATAAAATCATCAAAGTTTAGTAAGCTATTATTTAATTTTGTTAGTACTTGGTTAATTTTGTCTTCTGCTTAGTTCGAAGCAGTAACGCTTTTTTACTTCCTTAAGTTCATAAAAAATAAACTACACGTAAAAAAAAGGAAAAAAAATTAAACGGTATCACTTTTAGAGGTAAAAGTAAATATATAGCATGACTAAACATAAGGAAACATAAAACCCGCTTCTCCTCAACGCGGCCAACTAAAAAACCACCTTTTACTGGAACTAGTTACTACCCACGACTTTACACCTCATGACGCAACGACGGCCAATATAAAACGTCCTGCTAACAATCTTCCAACCAACTTAACCCAGAAATTCAAAATTCCTCCGCACCCACACACCTTCGACAACCTTCGTCTTCAATTCCCTTTGTTCAACGTCTAATCAGTCCCGATCCATTACCTCCTCGTTTTTTTACAACCTCCATTCATAGCGCATTGCCTCATCAAAAGCTCGCGCGCTCGATCGTCTTTCGCAGAAGCGTCTTGTAAATAAACAGAAAAAAAAGCGAACGTCACGCGCTACTCCAAACAATTTATAAGCTCGTGCGTACAATAATCGTATCACATAACAGCGTTCACGCGCGTGCGCGTTGGATCATTCTTCTGGGAATATCGCTCGTCGGACTGGGGCTCTCTACTTGGCTTATGTATAATACATGACGCGCGTATGTAGCGCGGCGGAAAAAAAGAAGCAAGGACGAGATACTTTCGCGAATACGAAAATTGCCGTCGTCCGGGGAAAAAACGGTAGTCGAGAGCGCTGGGAGTTCGTTTGTGCGATAAACGAGTTTCGAATTAACTCGTTGGCGATCGATGGGATAGAGTGGATGGAATTTATGAATAGTCCGCGATAATATCGGTAATTGACTTGTTTGCTATCGAGATAGTTTTATGTGCCGGCTTTGAGGCTTCTTGCGCTGGGGAATGCTTTGCTGGTGATGGAGCGGTCTTTTTTAAGTAATCGGGAAGAATATTTTAAAAAACATATTTTCTGGTTTCTTGTAAATATTTAAAAACTTCAATATTAAGAAATTAAATATCAAAGCAATATTCCGGCAATATCGCGTACAAAAAAGATTCAATTTCCTTAAGCTACACAGCTAAAACCGCGAAAAAAACCATAATTCGAAAGACTAAAACATGCTAATCAAAGCCGACGATAATCCCCAGCTTATCCCAAGCCGTCCTCTAATCCCTCCAGCCAAAAAACGTCTCTACACACACCCGCGCATCCTCCAGAAAATCTCGAGCTTATAAACCTCGTCGTCGCTCGTTACGTGCGCGCGTGCCATCCAAAGGCCATAACACTCCGGCATATACACGCCTCGCTTTTTGTCGTCGGGCTCTCGTCTCGATTCACGGACGAGAAATCCGTTTAATTGCGCATCGGGCCTCGGCGGCGTCGGCGCAAAAAAGGAGCCTGCAGAGCCGGCAAAAAAGGGGCTAGAAAAGACGGATAAATAAATGTATGCAATTAAGTGCCGCGCGTACGGAAAAATACATATATCTCATGCGAGACAAGGCCGCATGCTTCTCCACAATGCGCGAGTTTCGCAACGAGGCCGATATCTATTAGTGCCGTTCCTCCGGACGCTGACGTTCCTGCGCAGCCGATTTTCGTAATCGAGTCGGCGAGCCTGGTGTTATAAATAAAATATGAATTACGCGGTAAATGCTTTTTCTACAGCGAGTGCGTGGACGCTTCTTGTGGCTCTCGTGTTTTTTTTTTCTTTCTTTTACGACTCGCCGATGAGGAAGCCAGTCGGTGAAGAAAGAGTTTTTTTCGTGCGGGCTTTGGATTTCTTGAGGGGGACTTAAGCTTGAAAGAGTAGCGGAGTGCGCTCCTCGATGCGAAGCGGATTCTCGTTGGATTGTACGGTTAGAATGAGTTTTTCTGTGGGTTTAAAATTCACGCGAATTTAAGTGTGTAAA
>UELX01000939.1:0-56023 GCA_900480035.1 Eupelmus urozonus
TTTATTTATTTCTACACTTCAAAATATAGATAATTAATAAAAAAAATTTATATTAAATTTTACACATAAAATGATGAAATTATTTTAATTTTCACAAATATCCTATACCTACAAACAAGCTTTTTAATTCCTTAATCTTTCATTTTCTCAGTATTTACTAATATTTTAAAGGTATACTATTCTTAGTATTATTAAATTGGACGTACGGTTCTTGAGATCTCTCATTTTGAAACCACACGATGAAATGCTTAGTGCATAACTTAATTTTTTTCAATAAAATCAGTAGAATTTTTTTAAAAAGCGAATTTTATCAGCTTTTTGTAAAAGCATATTTAGAAAAGTTAAATTAGTCTATTTTGTATAAGCAATTTCATTCAGTTTTTGGCTTAAGTCTATCAATTATGACAAAATTTATTTATCTAGATTCAACTTACTTTCTCCGATTTTGATTACTACATCTTTTAATATGAATCTGATGTTAGGGTAGATTGTGCACTGTATATAGCACATTAACTGGATCTGTAATATAAGATTTTTTTACACATTCCTAAGGAAAAATATAAAGAACAGATAAGAAAAAGTAATATGAATAAAGGATATTATATTAAGGAAAATATTTTTCTAGAGAATTTCGAAATGTAACACATAGTAAATATAGTTATGTACACATAACTATATTTTTTATCCGATTTTAATTTTTAAAGTTTTATTTTGTTCTTTGGGTTATTAATTTTTAGAAAAATTGAGAAATAATTAAATCTTGGAAAAATATAGCCGATCGTTCATAGATTTATATACATGTAAGTATAAACATTTGGCTGTCCTTGAAGTTTTAATTATTTTTCAATTTTTCTATGAGCGAGTCTGTCTGAAATTACTCAAGGAACAAAACGAGACCTTATAGAAAGTAAAATAGGATGAACAATAAAAAATAACCTTAGTAAAAGTCGAAGAAAAGTTTGCCTTCTTTATAGTTAACAAAATCTAGTCATGTAATATTACGATTTTTGTACAGAAAATTTTTTTCTTTTAGTTAGTATATTCCTCTTTTATATTACAATATTTTCTTTTTTATAATTTTTTCATGTGTTTAATAAAAAATGTCACTTTAGAAAATCAGTTACTGTACTGTATACAGTGCAAGCCCCATATTCGTTTAACGAAATCACAAAAAATATTTTTTAATCATGTCAAGAAGCCAGTGGTATAATTAAGATCTACACAAATTAATTAATACTATGATTAAAATAAAATATGACTTCATAAATTATTAATTTTTGCTTATAATAGTTACTTTTGAATATATTTTTATTATTATTTACATGAAATTAATAATGAAAAACGTGAAAGGGAATAAGCCATTGTCCAACCATTTCCCAAACTTTTAAAACGATTCTTCAGTTTTACTATTTTGCAACAAAAGGAAAGGGTATGTCTTAACGTATATATGCCCTTTGAAAATATATTTAATAACAAATTGGACTATTATTTGATTTAACGGAGAAATAAATATTAATTCCTATAAAAAAAGGATTAGTTGTTTGTGTATAAATAAAAATTATGTATAAGAATTTTTCTCGTTTATTTTCTCTCATATTTTCCTTTTCGTTTTACAATCTTATAATTTGTTATTAAACTAGTTAAGGAAAAAATGAAATAGGCAAAAAAAGAAAGAGAAAAATACACGGTAATAATCGAGTAGAGATGTGAAGTGCGATGCGGGATGACCAGCTTCTTCTATTCTTCGTTTTTAAATTATAATAATTGTACAATTACAACGTAAATTAAGTTTAACATTAAAATTAAATATAGATTGCTCTCTTGCGTGCTTAAATGTGGTGCAAAGCGAAAGTGTCAATCGTGAGTTCCGAGACATTCGCCGAGATGTCTTTTATTATTATATATTATGACGACGTGTGACGCGATGACAGTCGATCTCCCTCTATTCGATGATTCTACCATCGTAGAAAATGTACCTTTAAATTATTTATTTTATGTACAGATATTATAAAGCGCAGTATATTGCTCAGAAATTACGAGCTCTAAATCAACGTGAGCTCGATCGATCGTTTTCTATTTGCTTTATCTTTTATGTTCGTTTTTTCGTCGTTTCGAAGAGAGAAAAGAAATTTAAAATACAGTGAAAAAATGCTATAAGTAATCAAGAGAGTGATAAAAGCAACGTTAAAGACGGTTTCTCAGAAGAGAAAAATAAAAGAAACAAAAAAGAAATAATTCAAAAGCATTAAAGCCTCAAGCCAAACGAAAAACTCATTTCAGTACCTGTAAAGTGTGTCTCCAGTTTTACATACAGTGATTGCTTCAAAAAATATTTTTCGATTTTATGTACTTTCGGACTAATTGAAGACACGATTTCGTTATAGATGAATGTGGTAGCTGCTTTTTTAAACGATTTGCTCCATTTCGTTTACAATGATTTTTTTTTAAGATCTCTCGTAGCTTCGAAAAATATTTATAAAAATAAATACTTTGAAAGTTCACTTCGTTTCACTACAGTATATATTGAAATATATATATAATATATATAATATTCATAATAAATAAGTAATAAATCAAATAAATAAATAATTTGTATGTTCATTATTTTATAGCTTCGCATTAAATCTTTTATTAATATAAGATTTACGTTAAATACGGCCATCTTTTATCGTTGCGAGTTGATTTCGCCGTATTAATCATTTTTTTCTCTCTCTTTCTCTTTATTTCGTCGCTTTTTATTTTTATACTTTTTTCATAAAAAAATAGGCATGTGACATGCAATTTCGAGTACGAGTACTTGCCGGATATTCCTCTTAAGTCAATTTGATTATTCCGCTGAAGGTTTTGCGAACACGATCATCGCAAAGTTAGAAATGCTTACACAAAAGTATTATAAAATATGATGTTTTACGATAATAATTATTTTTTACGACGATTTACAAAAAAACTATTAATTATCATCGTCGAGATAGGATATGGCAAAATACTCTGTATTTGGCATACGAATCTTTTTAGCGTGTAAAACTCACTTGTTTGATTCGTTAAAAAGCTCATTAAATTCTAGTTGATTACACGAGGACGCTTAATTTATAGATTCAGATATGATTTATATATTGTCTCTTTAAGTCTTCTTCGGTAAATAAAATAAAATTACATTTTAGTTTTTACTTCCAAAATTTTGTATATGTGTCGAAAAGACTAAAAGAGTATATTTGCATATATTAAGTAAAAATTTTGATTTGAAAAATGTTTGTAAACACTTTTATAAAAAAACTCGATAATTTTCTTAGTTGTACTGCTATTTGTGCGCTCATTAGCATAGGCATCCTTATGTTTCATTTCCACCAATGTATTAAACTTTTTGTTTTGTTTTTTAATTTTTTCTTTTTTTTCTCTAAGTACTCTGATCGCTCTTGCATTATCGACTCTTACGAGACGCAATTGACTGTTCAGCGAACAGAGAAAAGCATGGACGAATCGCTCTTGAGAGATCCTAAAACATCATTTTTTGCGTATGTGTGTGTGTTGTGTTTGTTTGCTTTATTTTATAAATCCGACTCTCCGTAGAGGGCGGTCGAGAATGAGCGGTAATCCAGGGCTCCAGGAGTGGCATTAGGTCCCTTGTAAGGTGGCATTCGCAGAATGCAATATTCGGCCTGGTCTGGAGGTAATTCTCTCCTCAATTCATCGGCAAGAATGTAAGGCTGAAAATAGATACGATTTATATGAAACAAATTGTTTGTAATAATTTGAGTACTACATGCAACTTTTAAAGGTTTTATATATTTTAAAAATAGTAATAAGGTATTATAATAAAATGACTTTCTTTAAATAAAAAAATTTACCTTATCACCAGCCAGAATACGGAAGCTGTCAATGACTTGTTCGGCGGTGTCGGTATCTGTCGACTCGCGAGTCATAAAGTCGAGGAAGGCGTCGAATTGCACGTAGCCGGAGTTATTTGGATCAACAATGGCGAGGATACGTTGGAAGTCGATGTCGCCTTGTCTGTCCTTGCCGATTGAGTAACCAAGTGATACCAAACAAGATTTGAACTCTTCTGGTGCAAGTCTGCCCGTTCGGTTCTTGTCGAAGTGATTGAAGCTACTGCGGAACTCGCTCAACTGTTCTTGCGTAATGCCCTACAATTTAAAATTAAAACATTGTAACAGAAATTAACTTTGTATATGTCCGATTTACGCTATCCAATTTAATGTAAAGAAACATGTTAACTATTAAAATTTTAAATAAATTATAACCGTTTGACTAAATAATTTCAAAGATTTTCTTGAAATTCTTAGTGTCACAAATAAATACAACAAAGCCAGGGCTGTTGCAAAATAACCTACATACATAAATATAAAAACCACACATAAACTGTCGAATAGGACTGGTTTCTGGACAGAGTCCAATTCCCTCAATTTTCGAAACACACGCATATAAACACACAGTTGAAGCTTTATTACCTTGGAGTCGCGTGTGAGGATCTGGTTCTCGACTTCGTTGATGTTGCGATTGATGGAGGTGAGCAGCTGCTCCCAGCCGACGCGCAGCGTCTCCATAGTGTACTGAGTGTATCGGTTCTCGAATATCATGCCCTCTTGCACCGCTTGGTGAATCTTCTCGAGTTCTTCGAGATGGGCCTTGTACGCGTACACTGCTTGTTCGTACTCCTTCAACCGGTGCAGCTGATCCTCCAATGTACCCTAATGAAAGACAAAAATTAAATACACATTCAATTTTAATTGAAAGGATTTGGAAAGATATAAAATTAGAATAGGTACGATTAATGTTAATTTTCAAATAATTTCAAACATTTTTATTTTTATAATAACACAATTTTAATAAAGGTTTCAGTGAATAAATAAATAAAGAGGTAAGAAAGAACTATGTTTACCAAAAAATTATACATATTTAAATTTTTGTACAAAATTACCTGTAGGCCAAGACCGATGGCAGTAACAGCGTCCAGTTGTCGTTCGATCCATGGTCCAACAGCATTTGCTTTTTCAGCAAACTGTCTGCGAAGCAGCTCATTGTCTGATCATTAAGTTAAGGAAACAAACAACGCAACATTTAGTGAGATTTAAATTTTTCATTTGTTGTATTAGCATTTTATACTGTATTGTAAAATAATGAGAAAATAATATTTGTAATATAAAAGGATACTCTGCTGCTTGCGTAACTCTGCAGCCAAAGTGCCATCACGCTGCGGCACCAGTTGTCTGACGTCGCTCCATTTTTTAGTAAGGTCCTAAAATATAAAATATAATATAATAATAATAAAATTGAGAAATATCAAAATATTTAGATATTGCAATCTTTCTTTTTCCGTAAGCATTTTGTGCAGATAAATTTTATATTACTCTTTTCAAATTTTTCTTACCAGAGCAGTAAGAGTAGTGTAGGGATTCTCCAGTCCTCCAGGGATTTGGAACTGCTTGACAATGGACTCAACTTCGCGGACAAGTCCGACGATGGAATTATATTCCTTATCGGCCTCTCCGAGAGTTGCTTTGAAGGCGGCATGAGCATCCATCAGACCCTGGATTTCTTCCATCGTATGAACGATAAACATATCCACAAGATCCTCTCGTGTTCCATCCAGCCAGTTGTTAAATGGCTGAAGTATCGATTATATTTTTTATTATCCACCAATAACATTTTTATTTTAATTGAAATTTTTCACAATAATGAACAACTTACCGCAGCACGCTTGGCGAATTCCAAGTGTAGAACGTCGATCTTCTCCAGGATACGCTCGGCTTCATCAAGAGCTTGACGTCTGCGTTGAGTGAGCGTACCAAGACGATCCCATTGGTCGCAGATTCTCTGGCATCTTGCATTCACGGAAGCACTGTCGTGATACTCGAGAGTACTGAAAACGAATGCAAATGAATGATTAAATTTCTAATGCACACGCAAAATCTTCGCAAAAAAACTAGCATTAGCAAAGAGACTTTTCAAAAGTATACTCACTTGAGCTCCTGAGCAATAGCAGCTATCTGTTCAACACGATCCTGGTGAGCGGCCAGATCTGACTCGAAGGCCTCATGCTTCTTCTTGAGAGCCTTAAGCTCGTTGAGCTTGCACTGTCTGAAGTGCTGACTGGTGAGCATCTCTTCCTTGCCGGCGGTCCAGTCCTCGTGAGCGTCGGCTTTGTGCTTGAACTTCTGGGCGAGATGCTCGAGCCGCTCGAGCCTCATCATCTCGGAGAGCAGCCAGTCCTCGAAGGCCTTCTCGGCCGTCTCCAAGCCCTTCCAGGCCTTGTTGATGTCGGAGACCATCTTGCCCTCGGTTGGCATGTAGGCAGGTCGGTTGCTAAGCCTGAGCTTGGTCTGCAGCGTGTTGAAGTTCGTCTCGAGTTTAGCTTTCTGCTCGACACGTGGTGGCTTGTGCTTGCGACGGTAGGTGCGGTATTCCTCCAGCTTCTTTTGACAGCCAGCGAGCGAGTTGTCGGTCTGGCGGCTGTTCAGCCAGGGCATTGTGCGCCGGATCCATTCGAGCAGGTCGGATGCCAGTCGTTCGTACTCCTCCATTAGGCGTTCGTTCTCCTGGTTCACCTTCAAGACCTTGCAGATCCTGTTTGCCGCTGTCTCGGCCTGGTGGTTTTGAGGATATTTTGGATTAATTTCATGGTGAAAGTGAATCGGGCGAATGTAAATTTTTATGCTTGGTTTTAGAGATTGATTGATTCTGATATCTAGTTTGAAACTATCGGTAAAATGCATAAAAATTTTTTTAAAATTATTTCAGCTTGATAAAAGAAACAAGTTACTGACGTAATTTTTAACAACAATATACTGCTGTACACATTTCTAATACACATATTACTCTATATACATATTTCTTAAGTAGTTAATTCTACTTTATTAATTAATAAATGATTCAGCTGTAGCAGCAGTACTGTTAACCCGTTCAACAATCAAATACCTTTAATACAGTAGAAGATTTGCCTTTTAGTTTGAATAAATTGTTTTTTCAAAGATAAAGTTAAAGGTACCATTTGATACTGTTTTGAAGCAATAATAATTTGTTAAACATTTACTTTGTACTAGAAAAGCTTTGAATATTATATTAAAATCTATTATTTTACAATGAATAAATGTATATTACAATAAAATTGTATGTAAAAGATTGATTCCGTAAGAACTGGTGCTAGAAGTAAGAAAATAAAAACTATTTTCGACTTGCAGTCACTCTAATCTTCTACAAATTCATATAAATTGTACAAATACCAATTTGTATTTTCTTAAAAATTTCTTAATTATCTCAGCATCAATTTTGTTTGAACTCCCTTAACTAGTCAAATCAGCTATTATAATTTGCTAATTCAGCAATTGATTTTGGTTAATTTAGTGAATTACTTTGCTAATTTAACAACAATTTTGATCTGTGCTGAACTCTATTTTTTTTTAGTTATTTAATTATTTTTTACAATTATTCATAATTGCATCCATGGAAGTTGGAAAGTACATTAATCTCAGTAACTTCTTTCTCGGTCTCACTACTCGCCTGAGCGTTAATATAAAATCACACAAGCAAAGCATGGGTAACAACATAAATTAGTAATAAAAAAAACTTCACACACCTTCTGAGCACCACTGAAACAGTGATAATACGACGACACGTACGTCATAACGGCTCGCTCGTCGGGCATAGCTGTGTTACGCATGTCTAGAAAAACACAGTCAGAAAAACTCAAACTCATGCATTGGTTAGCGCATACCATTGTCGTCGCGTGTTGCGATATGCTTATTTAAAAAAAAAGAAAATGTAAGAAAAAATCAAACATTCCTCAATTGTTATATTCTAATAGGTCAGTAGTCAAAAACTTTGGAGTCATTGAATTTGGAATTGCAAGTATCAAGAGATCAAATGATTAGGATAGGAGAAAATTGTTACCGACAGAGCAAGATTGAAAAGTAATGATGTACTCTAACAAATTTTTTCATTTGGCTTAATTATATTACGTGGACTTTTTAATGCTTATTAAATTAATGATTAAATTTAAAAAAATGTTATTTTTCTATTCTTTAACTTTGCCGGTAACAATTAAGAGTAATGAAATTTTCAGATATTCTTGCTTTAATAATGTAACTAATTGAAACTTATAATATATTTCTTTAAATAATAGATTTCTTCTTATACTGTTAAATTTAGAAAATCTAATTAGTAATCAATTTCATAAAGTTATATCGGTAAGGCAGAATTCTGAAATATATTCATTTGACATTGTTTTAAATGATTACTTGAGAGGATGAGGATGAGCAAAACACAAGCAGTTCACGCAGAATTAGCTGCTGACCTGCTGGGCGCCCTGGAAGGCATGATAGTAGCAGGATACATAGGTCATGATTGCCCTTTCATCCGGCTTGGGAGTGTTGATCAGATCTACCAGAATATAATGATGTAAAGTTTAGGATGTAGATTGAATCGAGCAAAAGGTTAAATAAATCACGGGATCGTGTAATTTCTTAAGATATTTACCTAAAAATTTACCTGATTAAATTTGGTTGAATAAAATGATTTCAATTGTGGTAATATTGGTATTAATTTATTTATGAAATAAGACTTTACTAAATTTATGAATATTTTTCAAAATATTCAGTTCTTTGAAAATTTCTTTTCTTCCACCATTTATTAACCAGGTATGTGAATTATAAAGCAAATTGAATTAAATTTTTAGTTGTAAAATGTACTCAATATCAGTATTTAGATAATTTTGAATTATGAAATATTTAAAATTAATCTGATAGATATTATTTTTAATCAAAATGGAATTTTCTTATATCTGATGAATTCTTTACTAATAAAATTATTCACGAAGGTATGATATTTTAAGCACAGTGAAGTGTTGAACTAACCTTTATAACTATGACAGAATAGAAACGAATTTTACGAAATTCCTTACCATGAACGCGTTGCACAACCAATTAAGACATTGGCGATAGCGCCGCGAAACCATTTTATCAATTTTCAAGCGTTTAAATGAAGGAGTTCACGATCAATGCCCTTGACCACAAACTGTCAGCGGCTGACCAACGCGAAGTTAAACAACGTTTATTTTCAAAACTGACCGTTTCAGTTGCTAATAAAAAAACCTATCATCTTAAAGTCGACTCTAATAAAATTTTACTAACTATATTTAACAAAAATCATTCGATCTTTCTAATGTACCTAAAAGAAAACTGATAATCGATTACTCCATTAATAATCAAATAAGTAATCACTCGAAAAATCTCCAATCAACTAACCGTCAGGATCCAACATGCGCGGAATGTCGAGGTACTTCTCGGCGACGTCGAAGGCCGTGTTGAGATTCTCCAGTGGGTTATCCTTGCTGAGCTTGTGGTAGTCGATGAGGTCGGGCCGATGGCGATGGATGAGGGCGCAGAAGGCCAGACCATCCTTGAAGGACAGATGGAAGTTCTGGACGTTGACGTTCTTGTAGGGCGCGGTCTTGCGCTGGCACCAGAGCAGCAGACCCTCCTTGGCTGTCATCTCTTCCACGGAGATGTCCTGGATGGCGAAGCGCAGAATTATCGTCCAGATCATGCCGAGGGTCATCTTCAAGTTGCCGTCAACGATTTCTGGATTTCGGGCGTACATAGCGGCCGTTAGATCGTTCGAAATTTATTGTTTGCTTTTTTCGTTGTTTATCTTTTTTTTTTAGTTATAGCGAGTATTTGATTCTTTGTTAATCACGGATAATAGTTTTGTTTTTATCGGTGTACTTATGATGTGAATTTTGATTATCTTAATCTTAAAATCTTTAGTAATGATCATCATTCCCGAGATCTTAAGGTAATCTTACTTTAATTTCTTTAGAAATAAGAGATTTTCTTTTTATTTTGTTTTGATTCTATGAAAGCATTTAAGATGATTTAAAATGTTTTGAAAAACCATAAGAATTACTTTACTACTATGTAATGTCGATAATTAAATCTTATAGAGAATCTTGTAAACTTTTATCATAATACATTTTTAATTTTTCTATTTAAATTGAAATTTGGTCATTCTCATTGTAAAAAAAATTTGAATAATTAAAGTTGTTTGTAAACCTTATATTACTTGCAATAAACAAATCTCTAAATATTTTGGAGTAAAATCTCCACTCCTTAAGGAGCTCCCACTTTTTCAAAACCATACTAACAAAGTATCACCACCTCTAACAAATCAATAACAACCCAAGAGTCACTCCAAGCAATTTAGAGAGGCCTTCGGCCTATGCAATCTCAATAATCTCCAACTAGCAATTAAATTGCCAGCTGTACCATTAGTCTCAAATGTCAGAGTCTGCTCTCACCTTCGGCACCGATGGACACGAGTTTCACTCCTTTGCTGGCTATGTAGTCGAGGGCCTTGTTGACATTGGCGATCTTGTGGAACCTCATCTTGCCGCGATCGGGCTTGGGTAGGGTCTCACCGGAGATCACCTCAAGTAGGAGCATGAGTTTCAGGCCGTTCCTGAAGTCCTCCTCGATCGATTCGATGGCAGTGCCTGCCTTTCGTAGATGCGAGTTGCACCATGCTGTGAAGGTCTGCAAGAGGAAAGATCATATGTTAGTAAAGTTTATTAAATTTATAATTTGGATTGAAAGTTTTGTGGATGCAGTGTATTTCTGAATTATTGCTTCCTCGTTGAGAACTTTGTCATAATAAAAAAATATGTTTTTGAAAAAACATGTTTTGAAGTATTTATAATCGATCTATTTTTTAAAAGCAGATGGGTGTGTGCGTAAGAGTGTACGAAAACTTATCGCTTCATTTTAGATTAGTTTTCTTGTCAACTGCGAAAATTTTTTTCATTAATTTCTTTTTTTTATAACGCAATTTTTATTATTACTATCAACAAAAGTTATTATAAACAGTAATAGTAAGAAATTGAGATCAAAATCACAGCTAATTCGATAATTCAGCAATAATTCTTATTTCCACTTCTCTAAACGAAAAGAAAAGGAAAACTTCTCCATAATTCCGTAAGCACAAACCAGCGAACAAGATCAAATTCCCATCTCAGAATCGTGCCAATCCTATTTTACATCTTGACAATCAAACCGCCAGCTCTCCCGCAATCCAACAAAATCGTGCGACTAGAAAACCAGGCTCTCGCTCCCCATGCAAACATCTGTCTAACGAACGATATTTCGATTTCTCTGCATACCTCAAACTTTGAGGAATCCGCGAGTTTCGCCTATAAAAAAGAGCAGAGAGCCGGATCCCGCGTCACGCGCATATGCACACAATAGGCGGGTGGCATACGCGGAGTTGCTGATCGCTGCGAAAGAAGAAACTGACTTAACAAGAGGACTGCGAGCGCGCGTTTATGAATTCCTCGCGTTTGGCTTTAGCTCCTCTCGGCTCTGGGCTTTTTGCAAGCGTGATGAAAGTCGCGCTTCGCGATTAACCCATTAACCTTGCTGGATTTTATTAGGGAAACTGGGCTTGTGTTGAGGGCATATTTGGGCTTCGCTGGAGACTTTTTACGTCATAAGAGATATTAAGATTTATTTTATATTATTGAATAGTCTTTATAAATTAATAAAACGTTTCTTGCGTTAAATAGTTACAATTTATTTTTACACATTTTTTCAGAGTTTTCTTATATCTAATATAGTTCGACCGTAAGTCCTTCGTCTGCCAAATATGTGACTGTCAAATTTTTCAGGAATTTTTTGGTCAATGACAGGCGTGTTGACGAAACATTTGGTTAAAATTATCTGGTTACAAATGCGTTTAGGCCGAGAAACAGCTGGTTGTGCCATAACGAATGACCTGCGAATCCATCGGATTTGGACTGCTGGCGATGTTCGCGTAGAAAAACAACAACTTTCCCTTTTATTTTTGCTATCCATCTGTCACAAGACTTTCAAGTAGAAATTATAAACTACTAAATTTGAAACAATAAATGAAATTATTGTGAGAATAGGTTTGAAAGATTTACAGTGATGACAAACGAATGAACGTAATTTCGAGATTATTTTGAGAATAGGCTTTTGAAAAGAGGTAAAAGCTTTGTGAGTACCATTATATAGTGTGAACATAATTTCTTTTCAGTGATTTATGCATCAAGTCAAATATTCTGTTCATACAATCGATTGATTGCATAATTAAAAAATTAAGTCAATAGCAATTTTTTTGTAGAATATTTGAAAATTATAAAGACCAAGATTCTTACTTAAAATTTATGAATAATAAATTATTACGAATAATGTTGAAACACCATTAGATAAAAGTTCTTTTAGCAAATACTATTTAGACCGAGAAAAAAGTATAACAATAACCTGAAAAACGTGGAAACAACTGTGCCTTTTCCACAGTACCCCTACCAAAGAAAAATACGCAGCTAAGCTCGAGCATTAATCATTCCGCGCGCGATCATCCGCCATAACCTCAAAAATCCCAGCGATTCTCGCATTCCCGCGTACAAAAATAGCCGGGAAAACGTGGAAACTCATCTCAACAAAAGCGAATTCCAGACTTTGAGAAACAATGCCAGCGATGTCGCTCCAGTCCGGAAAATGCCCGAGCGTCTTTTCTTTCGTCGTCTGTGCGCGCGCGAATTCATAAGATGAAATCGCGTTCGACTGCGCGCGCGCGCGCTTTGTGTATATTTTAGTAACGACCCCGATCCCTCCATCGCTATATATATCTAGTGTCCTGGTTCTCTCGACGCCCGAGCCTGCGCTGGCTCTCGGCGAGCTTCCCCGCGCTCGAGAAACGACTTTAATAAAGTCCGATCTTTTATTCATCGCAAGGATCGCTCGGTTGGGATCGTTACCCTCCAAGCAGAGATATAAACGCTCGCGAAAGCGCGGCTATTGTCGTTTGGCTTCGCGGCTTTTTATTTTTTCGCTGATGCTTGGGTCGCTGTCTGGTGAGTGGGACGTTTTGCTCGGCTCTTTATTTGTGGAGATTTTTTTTTTATGGAGAGGTGGATATTAGCGTTATTGTAAGAAAGCTCGGAGAGTTTGGATTGGATTGTTTTTAGTGGGAATATAGGCGTGGATTTATTTTTAACTGGTTGAATTTACGTTTCTGTTACGTGTTTATTGATTTATTAATTAATTCAAACGATTCAACATTTTTAAATGAGAGAGGAAAATTAGAGCAATTATAAAACTTGAATATTTTGTTGCATGACTTACTATCTTTTATAGAAACATTTATTTTTATTTTATGAAATTAATATTTCTTATTTTTTTAAATGTTTGTAATTATATTAATTTTTCTAAAAAAGTTTTCAAATGAAAATTATTTATAGCAAGATGTAATAAACATTAATTGCTTAAAGTTTCAATGGCGCCAAGCACTCAGTTAAGGGTCAGCACACTGACCTCTATAAATAAAGGCAGTCACCCAACAACCGAAAGCTTTTTGATTTCGTTTAATAAATCAATGTTACTTTAGAAATCATTTTTCAATATTGCTTTATTAATTTTTTATCTTAAAAATTGAGTTTCTTAACGCTGAAAACGTGTATAATGAATTTTTCATTTTAAATGTACAATTTAAATTCTGTTAAATTGGCTTTAAGCCTCCATTTAAAATCTTAAATGTATAATTTTTTTAATTCTTATTTGTACTCTATCATAGAATATTCTGATATATTATGACAGAAAATATAATTTATAATGAAACAGAAATTTGATTATACCATAAACATCAGTAAAACTCAATAACTGAACAAAAAAAAAATCTCAAATAAGAACAATCCCCGCTCCCCGCACATCTAGAATCTCCGCTTCGCCGAGCTCTCGCGCAAATCCAAACACTCTCCTCATCGAATATCGAATTACCAAGACTCGCACCTGCCGTCATTCCTCGCTTATCTTCCACTTCGCTCGATTCTGCGACGACGAGAGTCGAAATCCGCTGGCGTCGCTCGGCTCGTTAGCTCTCCCGTGAGAGCGAAAATTTTTGCGCGCGGTTCGCATTAGCCGCCGCCGCCGCCGGGGCGGGAAAAAGTGTCAAAGAGCGAGCCCGCGGCCGAGAGCGGCCCGGTGGCGCTAAAAATGGATTTTTTCCGGCGAGCGCCACGAAAAATATTGAGTGAAACTTAATACGACCGGGGCGTAAAGCGCGTGTCGGCGCGGCCAAAATTGGACATGAGCCACCCCAACTTCAACTCTCCGCCACGCGCTCGCTCGCTCGCTCTCTTTCTCGCTCTTTCTCTCGCGCTGCGCGCGATCTCTCTCTCTCTTTCTCTCTTTAGAATGAGAGAGAGAGAGTCTCTACGATCTATTTGTAAGACATCGACTACTCCCGCGCCCGCGCGCGTGCGGAACAAGTCCGAGCTGCTGAATTCTGCGCGTTTCAAAAAACGTTAATTCGGATTTGAGAAAGTTTTGAACGATTTGTAAGATAATGATGATGTTGTAATAAACTTTTTATTTATGTTTTTTAAATAACGTTTTTTAATTAAAGCTTAGTTTTATTATAGTGTGCGGGAGGAGATCATGAGTAGAAGTTATTTGTAAACAAATCCAAAATTTAGATTTAATTTATGTTTCTATAAAAATTATAAAAAAAAAACTAAATATTTTTGTTTAATATCAGAGTAATTTTATTCTGATTTTAATTATTATCGCCAGCGTACTAGACAGTTCACAATCTAATCGGTTAGATATCATGATACCCAAAAGAGTATTTTCAAATTTGATAACAAGTCAAATCAATTTGTCTGAGATTATTTATATCAGTACTTTCTAAATTACACGCTTACGAAACAGATTTTACCCGGTAATACTTTTTTTAGCGTACTATATTATACATTATCATTCATAAATGCTAACCAATGTAGTAAATTATAATTTAAATTGTAAAATTTTATCTTTTAAACCGCGTACGGCAATACTCTAAACAAACTGACAATCTCAGCCCAATACATGCACACAACCACTCAAAAAATCTCGCAGCAACGATTCCGAACGCAAAAACAGCGTGAGCCCGAAATTAGAGAAAGAGCTTCAATCGCGGCGTGTAATGATGATGAAAAAGCCCGAGCTGCAGGCACGTGCCGGGCCGTATATAAAAAAGGCGGCTCAGCCCCGCACAAAAAAATGGCCGAACATCTGTTGTGCGTGCGCGCGCGCGCGCGGGCACGCGAGTAGAGGGGAATTTTTCGAGGCTCGTGCGCCTATTAGCAAAGCAACGTCGACGATCGCGAGAGAGCGGCGAAGAAAAAGCACGGAAATAATTGGAGTACGAAGAGTTTTTTGTCTGCCTCGCGATTGAAAGATCGATTGATCCGATGATTTTCGTCGATTTTAATTAGGCGATTGAATCTGCTGGTGCTTTTTGCTCTTAACGATTCGCGATGACTTTATTATTCGATCGCTTTAACAATGGGTAATTACTGCTCTTTTTTCTGCCGATTGGGTGTAGAAAAAAATGGAGCCGATTAATGCAAAAAAGCTTGGTTATTGTCATTGCCATCAATAAACCTTCATAAAAAAATCGGCCTGAAATATCGGTTAATCGGCTAATATCAACCTGCACAATATTTAACCCCTTACTACAATTTCGAACAAAAACGAACCTTACTACAATTTCGCGCCTGTTAATCGCAATTCAAGATGAGGGCAAATTTTCTGTGCCCCCTTCGAAAGCTACCGCAGCGCCGATGATTAGAGAATCGCGACGTCGCTTTATTTAACGATCGGTGACGCACGCGCACCGTCGCGAGGGATATCATCTTCGCGCCGGTGGCAGCGGAATGCGAAAATAATCGTGAATAATTGACGCCGGTTTTCAATTGCGGAGCGCTACTGTGACCCTGCCGCGGAGCCGCTGCAGCGCGGGTATTACTAAGTCAGCGGCGTGATTAATTTTGCAGCTGATAATTTTTGCTTTCGAGTACGACCGTTAGTTTGCGATGATTTTTCAATTAGATGACATGACGAACGGTGCGTTCTCGATTTTTTAATTAGGAAACATTTTTGGTTTGATTGTATAAAGAAAGTATAAACGCAAAAAATTTCAAAACTTGATCTTAGAATACAGGAATGATTAATACGGTATTTATTTGATTAAATAAAAAGAAAAACCATTAAATCATTTGATTTGCGGCCTGATAATATTTTTTACTGCATATTTCAACTGGCAAGTATTGAACCGTTTGTAAACTCTTATTTTTAAATTCTAATTTCTAATTTTCATCATTTAAACAGTATAAATAATACAGTAACTCGGCCATAAAGACACGGACATCCAACAAAACCAAACCCCGCCTTCTAAACTTAGCCCAGAAACCTCACACACACACATCAAAAGACACCCGAAACTCGACTCGCAAATCTCTTCGAACCCAAACTTCCGTCCGTCATCGCGACCGATACACCGCGCGCGGAAACACGAAAAGAGCCTCTCTCTCTCAACTACTACCAAGCAATAATTTTGCGCGACGATCGCCCGTGCCTCAAAAATAGCACGCGCTTCCGCGCGCTAAAGTTCGATCTTTTATTTTGCACGTGCATCGACACGATAAATCCGGAGCGCCAACGGAACGCTGTTTCCGCGGGCGAAATTTATTTTCGGGGTGCTGCAGCCCGCCAGGTGGATTTGTGTGAGTGCGCCGCGTCCGGAGAGGAAGCAGGTGATTTTCGACGCGCCGGACACGCGATGAATAGAGGCTCGAGTGTGTAAAAGCGCGCGCGTCGCTGTTAACGCAAGAGCGAGTGAATTTCGTAAATACATTTGGCAATGCTGTGGGGATTGCGGCTTTGATAGATGTAGGTCTGAGATTGGAGGGTTTGGTGGAAATAATTTTTTTTTATTGATGGGAAGATTTAAAAGTGATTTTTTGCGGGATGTGTTTGATTCGATTTTTATTTCCTACTTGTGATTAATTCAGCTTTTGGAATCATTAACCATATAGCCGGTGTGTCGAAATAGAAGTGAAGGCAAATGATGTACCGATACCCGTGTAACAAATTGAAACTAACGTCTTTTTTAAAGAACCTAGAGTCATAATAATGTTTGCGCTTCTTAAACTCTATTCTAACCGAAGCCGCAGTCGTAACAGCAGTCGTAAAAAGCAAGAAAGTGACAAACTGAACAAACGTGTCTTTCTCGATTTAGCGAGGGCTGTGTACACAGGCGCGTACGTGTATTTGCGAACATTTGACATTACAAAACGAGCATCGCGCACTCGGCTTATCTTATCTCTCTCCGCGTGCGCGCGCAATAAAGGGAAAAAAGAAGGAGGGGAAAAAGTAAATGAGCCACTCTCGCGGAACGCTCCGTATAGCGATTCCGTTGCTCGCGACGTCACGTAAACTTCCTACGCGCTGGCGCGGGTGTCTCGGCCTTTTGTGCACCGACGGTTTGGTGCACTTTATCAGCTCGGGGATTCGATGGTCGCGGCATTGTTTTCGGTTTCTTTTGGCGTTCGCCGAAAGGAATGACGGGGCAGACGTTTTTAAAAAGGAAACGGAGTGTTTATGTATGTTTTTAAGTTTATTGTTTGTTTTTGTTTTTTGTGCGTTTCCGGTTGAGGATCGGTTTTTTATTTATTGTTTGATTTTGAAAGATTGCTTTTGTTGCGGCGATAGTTGGTGGTGAATGTGAAATTTAATATTAAGATAAATTGTGGAGCGATAGTATAATAAAATAATTATAGTTTTTCTTGTGTTCAGCACTAGATTGAGAAAGTCTTGATACTGATCTCAGTGCAACCGGTTCTTTGATAGCACTTCAATTTTATAAAATTTATATTATTATACTCATATTGTTGGGTTGAACGCCTTTAATGTTTCGTATTAAATTATTGGCACTGATTGATTTACGAATTAATTACTATTCATCGCTGTATATGGAATTCAATGTAAAAATAAAATCATTGTCAGATATTGGTTACAAACTTTGAACATTCGAGTACATGGGTTTTTCCAGATTCCCAATATGGAGTTAATCTGTATCATATTGGGAATTCTTTACTAACGTATATATTGGAATTATGATATTCATAAATTTCTTGCTCCACTGTATTTTTTTACAGTCGCGTGTCATGTACGAGAATAATAAAAGTTGCATATATCAAACAATAATTCCTAATACAAAATAAAAAGACACGTCGCAACAGCTAACCATAGATATTAAAAACATAGCCAACAATATAAAATAAACATCAGTATCTAATAAAGGAAATTGAAAAATCTGCAGCAGCTGACCTCATAAATCCAAACGAACCTTTCAAACCAATCAGCCACTAAAAAAAAACCCCATTCTGAAATAACAGCAATCCAGCATCCAAAACCACTCAACTCTCAAAACCCCCCAATCCCCTCATCACCCAACAAAAACCAAAACCAAAACCACTCGCTCCATCCAATCTCCGTCCAATCCAAATCCAGAAATTCGATTCGCGACGCGAGCGAAACGGAAAACGAGCTCGCTCGGTCTTACGATCCTCTCCCAAGCCCCGCATAGATTTGGGTCGAGGCGCAGTTATGATTTTCCCCGCGCTCGCGGCCCTCTATATTGCCGCGATCGTAAATAGCGCTCGCGCGCATAAAAGAGTCGCGAGCGCGCGCGCGCGGGGCCGCCTGTCAATGCAAGAGCGCGCGCCGCGCTGCAGCCGGCGCACGGTTTAACGACCTCTCTCTTTCGAGAGAGCTCGCGCGACTTTCCGTTAATTTGCTCTCTCGCTCACTGCTCTCTCTCTCTCTCTCTTTCTTGCTAACTAACTGGATTTCGCTTATCTCGGCGACTCTGGCCAGGCTTGCGAGTATGTATGTAGGAGCGAGCGGTGGAAAAGAGTATGGATATTGGGCGGTGGGCGCAGCAAGTTGGTTTGTGTGTGTAGATCGGGGAATGCGCGCTCGATTTTCTTGAGCCGGTCTGGTGCAGTGGAGAATGGGGTTTATTGTGGCTTTTGATTGGGGGAAATTGTGGCAGTGCCGGAGCGAACTGGTGGTTATTTGATGATTATGTTGATTTCTTCGGTATTGGCGTGATTGGTTTATTGAAGGAGCTGAAATTATTAATGATTTTTTGAGGCTAATGTTTTTAACTTTCTATCCAGCAAAATACGTTGGAGATTTGTTGAATGGTATAGGTGAAAAAATATTATCATAATTACGATTTACGTTGTCTAATTAAGATAAAACGATCAGATTTTCCACGATTTAGCTGCAGAGTTCTCTAAATTCATTTAAATGTATAAAGATAACCTAAGTTTTAGTAAAGCTTTAGATTAAAAGACCGTTCATTTCTCAGGAAAATTCTTATACAAATTTTCGTTTAATCAGGCGAAGAAAAATTTATGTGTAAACTCGTAAATTCCACTTGACGTAGAACGCACTACTGTTGAAAACTGGAATTTCTATTTCTGGAAACCGGAATTCCTAATACACTTTTTCCCTCAGTGAAAGGAACCGCAGTAGACACAACAAAACGTTTTTTTCCAGCCTTTCCTGCATGCATTGAGCTAGAGTAGTTTTCACTGGAAATTACGTAAATGCTAAAGCTTTTTATTTTCTAGTTTCAGCGTATTTTTCTCAGATCATTTTTTTTTATTGGTTTCAATGCAGCATGTCGATAATGGAAGAAAAACAAGGGATTGGGATAACAGCCACGGTGGGAACGTCATGGGCAGTTAGCAGAGAAAACGCTTAATTAATAGTTATCATGAAGACTTTAAACGATCTATCTTATATGGAGTAATTTTTTCTGTTTTCCCGATTATTGAAAGGCAATATTTGATTGTTTTATTTTAAAAAGATAAACTTATGATTTGTATGCTAAGAAAAATAAATAAAAGTTGTGGTAGTATTGTTATATTATCAAATTTTAGATGTGCGCTTTAAATAATGTTTATTTAAAAAAAAAAATGCATATTTGGTTTTATTTATAACTAAATAACTTTTGAATGATAAGGATTCTAAAAGTAGGATAATTTGCTCACAATGTAATTACAAATACGATAATATGAATTTACATTTTCTATATGAAAATACCTTTTCTTTGAATAAGAAAAAAAATTAACTAAAAAAATATGGAATACTTATAGCTAGAAATTTATACACTTACAATATATTATTCCAAAATAAAAAATTCTATATTAAAGACGTCAATTTTATTATTTTTAAAATACTTTTTTCTGAAGAGTTCAATATTCAATTTCCGACTTTTAGTTATCTCATTTTTTCTGTTATCTTAATGCTTTATATTGGATCATAGTCGATAACCATTATTTCATAATCAATGAATAGAGCCGAAATCATTATTTTCTTTTTATAGCAATTTATTAATCTCAAGAATACATCGGAAATCCCGGAGAATGCCAAGGTTGGAGATAAAATGGATAAATGACTCGGTAGCGTGCTTTTAATTGCATTTTCATGCTTAATCAATGACTTTCCTGAATAATAATCAATTTCCTGAGTGTTATACAAAAAGCTGTGGAAAGCTATAGATAGAAAATAGATGGTAATTGCGACATAAAGGAGAATTTTCAATATAGTACTTACAATTCTTTGAAATCATATAGAAGATAAAACTAATTATTAGATAGATTGTTTCCGTTTAAAAGACTATAGTCATTGCACTTACAATAATTAATTAAATAATTCAAAGCTTAAAAATAGAGATAGCTCTACATTAAGGATTTATTTATACTATATTGGCGAATCTAAATTTCCTCCTACTTACAACACGGAAATTATTTTAACGTTTTAAATTAAGTATATTAGATTATTTGATGTTTACGAATAAAAAATATATTATGATCCAATAATAATTATGGTACTATAAATAATTTATTTTTTTTTAAGCTTCAACAATTATTCGAAAAAGTATTAAAAAAAAGTATTAAATAACGATAGACATTAAGAATTTCCTACTTCAAATTACATTTAGCACTTAATTCACAACGCATTCCTTCACTTAGATTTATTGATAAAACCCGCAAGATTTATTTTCAAACCGTATCATACTTCAAACCGTACTTATAAATAATCGCGAACAAATAACCCGCCTGCCAGATAACCAAAAACCTTCAAAATTAAAAAAGAAAAAAAAAACAATTCAATCATCCTCAGATAATGAAAAAAAAGCTCTCTCTCCGCTCATCGCGAATTCTCTCCAGCTAACAGCGCCGGCTCTCTTATCAGTGGTTCTCGGGCCGCGGCGGGCTCCGCGCGCCGTTTGTTTACTTACGAAACGGAGAAAAGGAAGAAAAAGGAGAGGCGAGAGGCCGAGCGCACTGGGCGATTTGCGCCGGGTATATTTTTGCCGCGGCGTCGCTTTTAGAGCCGTGCTCGCGATGACGCAACGCGACGGGAGATGAGGCAGTCGAGTAGCGCGCACGAAAATCAGACTCCGAGAGCTGAGAGGGATGGCTCCGCGAGATGATTTTACGAGGTTGAATTTTCGCCGGGCGATGGGCTTGGGTTGATAATTGTTTCATGGGTGATGTTGGATGTTTAATTGAATTGTTTGTTGTCGAGGGAAATTTTTTGGGATTGGGGTTCTGTCAATTATTGAAGTTGAAGAAGTGCTTTAATTTAGTTTATTTATTATTTACTATTTTAGTTTATTCTTAGTTTGTTACTTTTGTACGATTTTTTTAAGAATAAACATTTCTGTTTCAGCTAATGGTTTTGAATTTTTTAAAAAACTTTGAATTATTTAAGTATAATATAAAAGATAAAGAGAACTGAAATTCATAAGACACGAGTTTGTAAAAAATATTTTGTATTTAAATGATTAAAACAGTTTTCAATAACACTTTGAAGATTTAAATATTTTAATAACCACTATAACAAAAACAATGATTCATTGTAATTCACTTCATGAATTAATAACCGCACATAAATTTTGCAAAAAAGTATGTACACGACTACAGCCAGCAGTCGCCGCAGCAGTGAAAGTATTTTTTTCTTCCGCAACATCGAGTTTCCCCCGAACTCGAGTAAGCCCTGTTTACCCTAATCGCTAGTATAGTTGCAAAATTGCACTTAATAGCACGACAATTTAAAGAGAGCGTCGCCGTATGACTCACGAACAATAAACAAGATATTATGTTATGCAAATTCAACATTCCATTAAGACCATCAAGCTTAATTGCCCGCGTCCAAGAAAGCGTCAAATAAATAGTCCCGATAAACGTTTCTTCGAGCCCGCAACTGCCAGCGAAATATTTGTTTAAAACCGAGCGCAAAACAATTTATTGGCAGCGAAAGCTTGGCCGGAGCTTGCGCGGAAAATTATTACATAAAACTTTCAGTATTACAAGGAAGTTCCTCGGCCACGTGAACGAGATGAGCATGATTCACGCGGAATATCTTTGATATCCTGTGTGTATTTCACGTATTCCAACTCGCTAATAATAAAATGTTATTTTTAAAGGAAGTGGATTAGAAATAGCGTTTTGGACGAGCGTCGAGACGCCGTGTAAGCGTCATAAAAGTCAAAAATACAGACTGCCGCTCGACAGAGCCATATAGACTTGAGACTTAGTTGATGCGTCTTGTGACAAAGATCACGATGCTTCGAAAAATGTAAATAGCATTAGTCATTTGGCTTGCTTATGCTAGCGCTAACAAACAAATTGATTGTTATTATTTCTGAAGTCGATGGTTGAAAAAATAGAATAATTATCGGAATGAAAATTCTGCTGCGTCTGTTTTTGACTGAACGCAACTGAGAATTCGTATTTATAACCCAATATCATTCATCATCACACATGATTCGAGACAGCTGGATTTCTTTAATAGAAACTGAGATGTCAAGAGCAGCGATATTTTGCACTCATGAAATTTAAAATAGCAGTTTAGTAGGTGATACCAACCATACCGCACATATCTCTTGGTAAAATTTCTTTATGCATTAATTTATAAGAAGGACACGACTGGGAACGAACCATTAATTTAGATTGTAAAAGTTGATCAGCATATATACGTACAGTTTGTGAAATCACAAAATTACAAAGTTATAAATATTATGTCTGCAAAATATTTTCGAATTTCAATCGAAGCAATTCATTATTTTAATATCAAGGTTTTTAAATTTATTACATTATGAATTATGTTTAATTTAACAATACTCCAAGTATTTACTTTAGAGATATGGTGCACATGAAATATGAAGGAAGTAGGTAAGGTGAATTGAATACAATCTTAGTATCATTAAAGTTGTGAGAAAGTCATGCACAACTTCTGAACAACTGAACAGAAATTCTGTAGCATCTTCTGTAATTGTTACATAATTTATAGTTTGTAGAAAGGAAATGTGCATCAGTGTACATTGCAGTAATTTGTTCTGCGAACTCATATCTTTAATATCAGTGGTATCGTTGCGCTTGCTGCTGTATTAATTAAATAGAACAAATATTTACAAAGATAAAGCATAAGAACAGAGATTCTTTTCCATGAAATTGTCAAACAAAAATGCGAAATATTTTAGAAGACTAATCCTGCATTAATTGCAGGAATTTGTCATAGGTGACACCGTCATTAAAACTAAATAAATAGGTATACTTAAACAATTTGTCTTCAAATGCATTAAAATCGTTATTACCGTTATTATCAATATACTACGCAGAAACAAATGAACGATAACTCAATCAAAAACCAAAACCCAGAATCACTAGCATCTCTACTCAAACATTCCCAATCCAATCTCTCATACCGTCGCACACAATCAACTTTCATCTCTAAACTTGTCAACAAGCAAATGACAGCTTCTCAACCCTCCTGCCAAATTCCCCAAATCAAAAATATCCGCAAGCTCATCCGCTGGTTCATTCACAAACCGACCGCCGAAATTTACGTCCACGACTACCTATACCCGCGTAATAAGCCCACGCGGCATTATACAACCTCCTTTTGAACGGACGCCCAAAGTGGCTTAGCTAACGTAACGGCATGTAATACGCGGAACGATCATCGTATACGTGTAGGTATATACGAGCGGTATGCGTGACGCGGGATGACGAAGGGGGATCGGAAGCTGCGGCGGTTAGCTTGCGCGGGCCGCGAAAGGCTAGAAACCTGCCCCGAGCTTTTAAAAATAATAACTGCCGAGCGGCTGCTGCTGCAGGATTCGTTCGCGTGAATGGAGCCGCCGTGCGAGTACGGAAGTCGGCCGTCTAATGGTGGTAAGAGAAGGATGGAAGGCTGGCGCAAAAGTGAGCTGCGGTTATGAGGTTGGCCGATCGAGTGGCGATTCGCACGTCTACTTTACCGGTTGCTTGCTTGGTTCCTTTTGGTTTTATGAGTTTACGGCTGCTTTATTTATTTATAGGGATTGTCGTGATTATCTTTTTGGTGGATTTATTGATTTTTTTTTTAATATGCAAACTCGATGATATTAATAATGAAAAGAATGATGGTATGTCTGAAATTATAATACTAGTTTAATTATAATATTCATAAATATCTATCCCGGATAAAAATATAAGTAGTTAAAAATATTTTTACAAGTCAACTCGAGAATTACAATTGATTAATTGCCAGGTGAATTATGAAGGCTACTCGGATAAAGAAAAACGTTGAAAACAATGTATTACGGATGAGAACCAAATTTAATCAGAAACTAATTGGCATAATTACTTTAAACTTGGCAATGCAGCGAATTTCTATTAAATGAAGGACGCTTAAATCGAGGAAAGGAGCGCAGTAATTAGAACAAAATGAGGCATATTGCAAAACCTTCGCTTTTTTATTGAAACTAACAACAATCGTCCAAAGTAAACTTCTAGCGCTCCTAAAATAAAAACAGAATCATCAACTCGCAACTTTAACTTTTCTTCTCGATTACTTGAGCCGAGAATTATCCAATCAATTCTAAGGCGCAAATACCAGCTGGCGACAAAGTTCCAACGACTGACACATGAATTTATTTCAGTCTAAAATTAAGTAACTAAATAGTTGATCATGTAGATATAGTAATGGAATGAACATGCCTTTTGTTCTCCATACATCATCATAAACAATTCAAAATATTCAAATTTAACCTTGTTTTCCGTAATATGGACGTGTCATTTATTAAAAAGTATTTTTAATTTATATTAATTTTAAATATATCCTGAAGTCAACGTAACAAATAATATCGTACCAATGTTTCTTCATTATGTTATTGAAATATTTAATTGAATTATAATTGTGACATTATAACAAATGATATGTCAGTATCATTCATGAAACTTCTAAATTTTAAGTGATTTAAAAGATTAATCATTAAAATTGCAAAACAACAATAGCTAACAAACAGACGAGCTTTACAAGTCTAAAAAAAACTCTATCAAAACCTATTTTCAAATCCCTTATCAATAATTGCAATAACCCATCGCCAAAATATCTTCAACCCTAAAGCAACCCACAATAAATAACCCATCAATCCACCAACAATCACTCCATCACAGATTAATTTCATCTCAGAAAGCATACACAGGTCTAGACGCTCGCTCAGTACGACTACAATCGCGCGACTTACAAAGTCAAGCAAGCCCACCCGACGCCGCCGAGTGTGGGTCACCCCGAATCCAATCTAAGATTTGGCTCGTCGCCTGGAGGCCTCGCAAAGGTTAACGATCCTGATGCCGCTGCTGCTGCTGCAGCCGCTGCGCTCATCGTCGTCGAAAAATTGGACGATCGCGCGCGCGCGCGCAAGCGTCTCTCGATACCGTATAGCCACACGCCGCGCGGCGATCACCTTGACTCGGATTATCTAATCTCGAATCGAGATTCCTGCAGCGCGAATCCGGAGCGGAACGACCAGTTCGTGGAATCTGACCTCTCTCTGAGAGAGTGAGAGGGTTTTTTTTTGGGACTTTCTTTTGGGAAGGACGGATTGTTGAGCGATATTGATGGAGTTTTAACGGGTTTTTGGTAAGTGGAGCGGGGTACTGGTTATTAACTATTTATTAAGATTTTGGATTGTGAGGGAATGATGGTTCTTTGCGATTTTTAAAGGTTTTTACAAGTTAATTATGGATATCAAAGTTTGTGTATTTTTCATTTTTTTTTTTTTTTGTGGTATTTCTTATAGAAAAAAGAAGTTTATTATAGAAAGAATGATAGGAAAAGTCCACTAAGAAAAAATTTTGCTTTGCAAAAGCTGATACTATTAATGACAAATGTTAATTAAATTAATATTTAAAAAATGATAATTTATTTGAAAGATTCTTAGAACATTACAATAATTAGAGATATTTATTTGTACTTTAGTGAAAAGCAATAAAAAATACGCTACATAATAAAGGTTCCTTAATGTTGCAATTTGTTTAATGAAAAATTAATCAACAGTTTAATTTGCAGCTCTTACAAGCTAATTTTGTTGTTTCAATAAAAGCAATTGTGAAATAAACGGTTAACTTTAAAACAACAAACAGCTTCATAAGTGTTTCAAAATGAAAATTAAAATGAAATTTTAAAATAAATTTATAAATGAATAATTTTTTTACCGCAAGAGTCTAAATAATTTACAAAAAATAAGGAAGGGACGGAATGAACTATTAATATAGATTACAGGCAAAAAGACACGGTAGTGCAAAGTAATTTATGTGAGTTTAATGTATGTGATTAGTAAATGCTCGTATGCATATGTTTGCACACTTGTTTGAGTTCTTGTAACTCCAAAACAGCTGCATCGATTTTGATGATTCAGGTTTATTGTCTCAAGCGCGAGCAATACTCGGTCAAACAATGAACCAAACTTTTCATTGTTAATCATTTACTTCGATAATGGTTTTCTTACAGTTTTATACACTTTTTTAAAAACTGTCTTTTCAATAGTTTTGTATCATAAAAACAAAAATTTTCTTATCATTTCGCATTTAAATAAAAATAATTTCGATAATAACAACATTTACCCTAAATACAAAAATCTGCAGTTACCCTCTCAAACCGAACCAACCAAAACCCATGCAACCCATCAATCTCAAACCTAAAAATCCTCCCCAAATCAGAAAATTCAAACCTACCGCGCGCGCGAAAACCAAAAACCCCAACGAAACCCAAAACCTCTATTCTCCTCGGCCGATTTATCTCGCCGCGCCCAACAATAAAATCTCCCGACTAGCAGCGGCACGAGGAAAAAGACAAGAGGGGGCCCTGAGAAGAAAATTTTCGTCGCGCCGCGGGCTCTCTCGCATCATCAATTTATACGAGTTTATTTCTGAGATGTAGCGACCTATATTTTCCCCGCGAGAGCGAGAAATATACATACAAGCCGCGGCGGCGCACACTGGATGAGCTTCCGGTTGAGCGCCGCGCACCGAGCTCGCTTTCTCAGCGATGCGTCGTCGATGACGATAAGAGGCCCTGTGACTAATATCGGGAAATATTTTCGTGCGCGTAATTGGAGCGCTAGGTGACACCGGCCGCGTTGTTTATTGTAATTAGGGTAATTACGGAGTGGTATATAGGATGACGATGGTACGGACCGATTGGCGCTGACGTTCGGGCTTTCGGTTTTTCGAAAATTCTTGAGGAAGTGAAAAATAGTTTGGAGGCCGGGGGAGAGAGAGAGAGAGAGAGACTGTTTTTCTGACGAGGCAGGCTACTTTTTAGTTAAATATAAGTGTTTTGGCGTTATGCAAGTGTCGAGGGTCAAGTTCTCTAATGACGTAAGGAGAGAGACGAGGTATTTTGTTGTTAGAGAAAATTCTTTTGTATTTTTGTGGGATTTGCAAGAAAACGATTGCGCTGTAATTTTAGAATAAATACATTTACTGTCTTTTGTTTTTTCGAAAATATTTGCCACTGTGAATATTTTTAATATTTTTTACTGAATTTTAAGATCCACGTTATACATTGTTTAAAAATAATAGTAGTGAATGTGTTTAAATTTAAATTTTTAATTCAGTATAAATTTGAATAATATTTTGTCTGGTAATATATCAATTTACACATTCCTGAAAGTCAAAAATAGATCAATAAATCTCAAAGTTTTTGATGAATACAATATTGATGCTAAGGGGAAAGTTGCCAAATTCAGAATCAAAAGTAATTTAAATATTAAGCAATGTAGTTAACAATATAAATAAGATGAATCAGACTAGAAGTATGTTAGAAACATTTAAACAAGTGCCAACAATGAATAAAGTGCAAAAAACTTTATGCACTTGTAGTTGGATGACATCAATTGAACTAATCACAAAATCAATAGGCTAAAGATAAGTAAGTACTAATTCTCAGATTTATATTTACAACCAATAAGTTGTAAACACAGATTGAAGATTTATTACTGCAATGATTGCGCATTAACAAATAATTAAAACTTTTTCATTTTAAAATTATAGTAATTAGAATATGATTCATTATCAATGGCTATTTCCATACATGAAATATTCTCTTCCTGGAAGAGAAAGAGAGAAAGTCTGTCGATACACAAGCCGAAATTCTGATATGAGTCATCATTCAATTATTTTAGTCATAAAGTTCCAAAAATATAACTTGAAGGGCTTGCTACAGGCGCCCAGGAGAGCCTTGAATCCCTGCCAACAATTGGGAAAACGTCAAGACTCACATACTTGCAGTCAGACGCAGAAAAAATTTCAAAAAATAAGAGAAAACCTTCACAGTAATCTACCTCTCTGCCTGCCTCTGTAATACTTCAACTATACAAAGACTGACACAACACTGTCTTCTTATCATTCTATGTCTGTGAACACTATGTATAGAACTAATAATAAAGAGCTCCTTCTTGTGAAACTTTATCTCTACTCTCATCTAAGACAAATGCAAGGAAAAAAATTTCTGATTGCTTACTCAAGTGAGTAAAGTACCACTCATAAGCAGTGAATTTAGTGTACTTGACTTTATCTGACAAAAAGTTTCCTATCTGCATTATGCAGTGCTATTAATAAGCCACTAAATAGAAGAATATCATAAAGCTAAATTTAAAAATTAACTTATAAAATGTTCACGAGAATCTTAAGAGAAAAGTGTAACATATCTAACTGTACTAATAATATATTTTGTATTTTTGAAAAGTTTTATAGTCTCTCAGCCAATTGAAATTCAAGATGAAACTTGAACCAAAACAAGGCACTAAAATAACTCTACTATCTATTTTTTCTTATAAAGATTCATTAAAGCAGTGTTGTATCATATTAAACTAAAAATAAATCACAGACTAAAATGATTATTTAAGGAAACTTTTAGACATTTGAAAATTATTTATAAAAATTCTAAAATCAATAAACTAATTTTGTCACTGAAACCTAAATTTAAAAATATATATTTAAGCCTTTGCTTTTTTTTAAAAAAGAATTAAGAAGCATTCACTTGCAGAGATGTTGAATTATTTTTACACCAACATAATTTATCTCGAACTCAAGAAAAAGAAATTTGCAACTACCTTTATGTAAGACACTAAAAACCTTTTCTCATTGAAAGATTTATATCCAAAAGTTCTCAACACATAAGACTTTACATACACCTACAGATCCTGTACTAATAATAAATTTCTACTTTAGAAATACTCTGCAAATCAGAGGACGAAAAATCGTATCATCTTCACACTGAGCACATAAATCCATGTTATAAAATCTTGTCTACTCGCAGTGTCGCACCAATAATAAATGACTGCTCCCAGAGTCAGCCGCACGAGATATCCAAGGTGAATCTATGACGAAGAACTTTGCACAAGAAACTAAAATACATCTCCAGCTCTCAGAGAAAATAAAAGCTCCCCGCAAAGAGCCAGAGCCATCAATTTTTGCACTCGACGAGTCCCATAGAACGCTGGAACAAACACTGTGTGCACACACACCCACTGTCGCTGGTCCACGAAGGCAAAAAAGCTTATCCCATAAAAAAAATAGAGCTCTCGAGCACTCACTTTTTTCTGCTGCTTCTCCCAGGCGGGGTCGAGGAGGCCCTCGCGCTCCCACTCCTCCTCTGGCTCCATGTAGCCGTCGCCGTAGGCCTCCATGTCGTTCATCCTGGCTCGCTTATCGTTCAACAATCACTCTCCAACAAAAAATCCGTGCTCTCTTTATCTATTATCCCAACGAATCCTCTTCCGAAGCTCTGTTGTGCCTGGCTCGTTCGCTCGTTCGTTCCTTCAAAATCGGAGAACAGAAAAGCACTCGTTTATCACATATCCTTCCGAACCGGGTGTACACCGCGCTGGGACAGCCTTACTATACTCTCGGAAAGCGCGAGAAAGAGAGGAGAGAAAAAAAAAGAGGCAGAAATAAAGAGACAAGACGGATATACTCGAGAGAGAGAGAGAGAGAGCGCGAGACGCGCGTTGCCGCTGTGTTATATTTATATACAGAGTCGAGAGAGAGAGAAAGAGAGACGTACGGTACGCGGGCGCTCCTGCGTCTACTCCTTTCACTGTGGCCAGCGCGCGTGTGTATATAGCGGGACCGAGTGACCTAACCTTCCCGCCTCCCCCGACTCCGGTTCTTTTTTCTCTCTCTCTCTCTCTCTCTCTGCACTCGGCGCGCGCTCGGCTTTTTCGCGAGGTTAAACGCCGCCGGGGACAGTGTCTAAGGGACGGAGAGCGCGCAGCCGTTTAAAGGCTCTCTGCTCGCGCTTGCCGCCGTTATCTCGTCCGTGCACTGGCCGGTTATCAAAGCCGCCCGCGGAGCAAGTAAGTATATCTGCGTTAAAAAAGGAAACAAAGAGAGACAGAGAAAGTATAGTAAGGGCGTCCAGGCAAATGTACAACGTACCGAGAGTTACTTTAGTTTCAAAGCGTTCAAAACAATCCGGTGTCTGCGATGCGTTTTTCGTGTCGTTGTCGGTGGCGTGCGTGTGTTTGTGTGTGTGTGTGTGTATAAAAAAAAGGGTGCGCAAGCGAGCTGGCCGGGTGCTGCTCGCGGCTCGTTTTCGTGTGTCTGATGAGCTGCTGCTGCTGCTGCTGAGCGCGCGGGCAGGCAGTGTGTGTGCCACGCGAGTTATTCTCTCTCTCTGACACGGCGCACACGACTACACGACACTCACCGCTCAGTGAGTATGCGCCCGAGGAGCGACAAAGCGACTAGACGCCTCCTCCCCTTCGGCTCTGCCCAGCCGCTGATTGCCCCCACCGCCGGCGCTTTTTCGGCCGCCCCCCTCCAATGCTCCAGCTGTGCGAGCGCTCTCTCTCTCTCTCTCTCTCTGTCTCGATTATGCGGTCTTTTTCGCGAGAGAGAAACCGCGACGGAGACTTTTCGCGAGTAAAGCTGCGTCGATAGTGGCTTCGGGTGAGTGAGGTGGGTTAAGGTTGGCGGGTAGCGGTGGTTGGGGTATGCGATGATTTTGGGTGATTTTGAGGGAAATTTCAGGTGATTTTGAGAGATTTTAGGGGATTACTGAAGATTTTTATGTTCGATTATGAGCTGAAAGTTTAAAGGCTGTTCTTTCTGTCAATGATATTAAATTGATATTACATTAATATTACATTAATATTATATTGATAGATCATATTAATATTATATTAATATCATTTTGATATTATAGTGATATTACATTGATATTACATTGATATCTTCAATATATATTTTGATACAAATGTTTTATATTAAACAAAATTTTTATTACAATAGACTTTTGTTAAAATGAAACATATAATATTATATTTTCAAGAAAATAATTTTTTTTTCTTTTAATCTTCAAATATTATGGAAATTTCCATTGATAATTTTCGATAAAAATGTAGAAGAGTAATTTCTAGTATTTCTTATACATAGATTGATATTTTTTTACGATCTTTATATGTGCCCCGTACTTGTTCATAAAAAACTGCTCCAGCTTATGAAAAACTTTGAAAGCTTCTAACTTTTTAGTTTCTACACTATTTAAGACTTTTAAAAGCTTTAAAAATTCGTGATTAGTTCCTTTATGAAGCAGTATATTGTTCGTATTAAATATGTTTACTGGATCTTAAATAATCTAAGATTTCCTAATCTAAAATCTTGTTTTTTTAACTTTTAAAAACAACAATTGATTAAAATTTTTATTTTTTGTAATTTTTGCCGTCGTAATTATATACAAAATTTAGAATTTGATGAAATGTATAAACTTTATTTTATTTACCCTAGGTGAAAACATGAATCGTTTTTTAAAAGTGTCCCGATCTTTCCTACCTATAAATAACTATTTATAAGTATTTTTAATGAATAATTTTAATAATATATTTTCACAATATAAATATAAAACAAAGATATGTAAATAAACAGAGAGTAAACAAGTATTTATAAAATTTCAGAAAACATATAGATGTGTTTCTTTAAAAACCAGTCAATTTCAACAAAAATTCATAAGAAAGTGGTATAATTTTTTATAATTTTTTTAACAAAATACATACATACTATTTTTTACTCAAAATTGTATGGATATCCGTATCATTTATTTTCATAGTAAGTCAGATTAACTGAGTTCTAATTGCCAGTTTTTAACTTTCCTTTATTAATAAGAGAAAATATTTTTAAACCGAAAAATCTTCAAAATTTCAGAAGCAAAATGTAGCGCTATTAAAACGGTATATATGTAGCCAATATATCTCGCGGCAACAAAACTAACATACGGAACGCGTGGTTCTAGCTTAGGGAGAAATAGATTCTATAACGGCTGACTGGACGTATCATTTGTATTCATCTTTCTTTAAAACTGAACGAATTTTCTTTTCCTTTGAAATCCTTCAATCGATAAGCGCTGGAACCATCCTTTTTGACATTTCGAGGCTAATTCGTTACTACTAAAAAAAATCTCGGAAAAACTTTTTACTTTGACCGAGAAATAAGATCGCTTTTAAGTACAGTTACATTGCGCGATCCGAGATTGAAGGAAAGCGGTACGAGACTTGCACATCTGCTATCTTGAATAATTAAGCTTTCATACTAGTCACGCTTAGAAATTTTACAGGTGATTCGTCGTTAAATCGAAAGACGTTTGTCCGCAAAATGGACCACGTGGCCTATAAAAATAAACCGTGTCGCCTAGAAATATGCAACTGGTAACATTATTAAAAATCTTAACTGTTTACAAGCCTATTTTTAGTAATATTATATTATTCTTGTCATACTTTTCAAAATGTCATTTATAACTTTTAACCAATAGTCGTCTATAAATAAATAATTATTCCGATGAAGATAACTGCCTCATTAACTGTGCAGACTTGCATTAACATAACATTGCAATAACCACGCAGGCACATCTTGGGTAAGCTACCTATTCCAGAAACTGATGCAAACTACATTTATCAATGGCAAAATTCTCAAAATCTTCCTCTCTCTCTCACACATACACATACACTCACACTTTCTCCCTCATCTTTTTGCAACTGTTAATCTCGCCTCTCGCTCGGTCACACCGCGGCTGTTCGTCTCGGTCGCCGCGCGCAAATAAGCCTACGCGTTGCGAATTCGTCGACGTCGTCGTCACGACGAGCCTCTCGACGTTTCCTTACTCTCTCTCTCTTTCTCTCTCTCTTTCTCCCTTCGCGTATACAGCACGTCTTCTCTCTCTTTCTCTCTGGAGTAGCGTCTGCGCTAATGATGACGAGACGCTGCCGAGGGTTAGCTCCGAGAAATCGAGCCTCCTTTAGGGGAGCCGGAAATTTTCGCCAAGTTATACAGCTCCTTTTTTTTTTGTATAGACTTGTTTTGGTTGGGCGAGAGTAGCGCGTGGTTTGTTAGGCTCGATTTTGGAAGTTGTTGAAAGGAGAACTTATGGAGGGCCGAGTGTTTTGGAGTGTTGCTCGTTAGTGGGGCTAGATTTGTGGTTCGGATAAAGTTGAATTTTCATCTGCGCGGAGCTGAGCCAGCTGAGAAAATTAATTTTTCGCTATGGATATTTTGGGCAGCGTAAAAATAAACGATTTCTCGTAAAAAATGAATGATGATCGTCTTGAGTGATTACTCATATACACGATTAGTGGGACGTATAGATTGTTAGTTAAGATCTACGTGTTTTTGAGTTTTATGATGGATAAGGATTTTAACGATTATTTAATTAAATTACAAATAATCTTGTGTACTTGAGTGCGTTTCAATTATTAGTTTCTTGTACTCGAACAATATTTTCATAATTCTGGCAACGAGCGATTTTCCTAATCACAGTCGAACGCATACATCAAAAATCTGATCGTCACTCATCTCCTTCATGACTAAAAAATTTCCGAATATCTCTCCACGATCCATCCACCCAAAAGCTCAATTCTACGTCGCAACCTTCGGCAAAGCCACCCATCCACCTATACCACTCCCAAAGGTCACACGCATCCCGCAGAAAAACGAGCCACCTAATTCCCCCTAACAAGCGCATTAAATCACCGGCAAATCCAACAAATCGCCTCCCAGATCGAATCAAAGATGAAATAGTCGAGGGAAAATGAAACGAAATACGATAACGAAGCGAGAAAACCTCGCCCGCCCAAGCAGACGCGCATATCTCTCTCATATTTTTCCTGCGCGGCGCGTGGCTTCTCCGGCTCTCTATACGCGCGGCATACAGCCCGGGAATCGGCAGCAAAATATCGGCCCGAGCCGCGCGAGAGAGCAGATAGAAGCGCGGGAATGCGCGCATCGAAAATAGTTGCGAGGCTGCTTCGACCGTGGACCTCTTTCACCCACGCGCGATCGAAATAGCGCGCGCCAGGCGAGAGCGGACGAGCTGAGAGCGGCGAGTTTTCAGTGGGAATGCCGAAAAAGCAGCCTGCCGACCGGCTGATTTGTCGAGATTGCTTGTGGTTTTTTTATTTTTTATTTTCTTGCTTTTCGTGTTTTCCGAGTGGTTGTGTGGGTGGGAGAGAATTGAATGATTTTTTTTTTTTTGTTCGTGTTTTTGAGTTTTGAGAGTTTGGTCGTGGTGAGGGATTAGGGACGTGCGGTGGGCTGGGGAACGTTTTGAGGATGGATAGAGCTGCTTGCGGGGAAGAATGGTTGGCGCGAGAATTTGCACTTGGCGCGCTTTTTGAAAGTTCGAACTTTATCGAAGGCCGATTCGATTATCGACTTGGCGCATGCGCGTGAATTTGCGCGGGTTATTTAAATTTGATATGCAGTGTTTAATAGAATTTACTATTATTTTAATCCTTTTAATGGTATTTAATATTTTTTTTTATTTTACACATATAGCTATTTAAATATAAGATTATAATCATAATGAATAACAAAAAATATTACAGTGCTAGTTAAATCTTGAATAATTTAAATAATTTAAACTTATTATAAATCAAAATATAACAATCAAACACTCAGAAATAATCAATTAATTATAAACTCAGATTAACAGCCTTATTACCGAACTCGATAGCATCCCCTTAAATTACACATCAAATACGCTACATAAATCTCATCTAGTTCCATCTTTAACTTTCTCAAAGCTCCTCGCTCGAATCAGAGACTGCTACAGACGCCTCAATGTAAAATAATCTAGCTCTGTTTACGATATTTCGGGTTGCCTTAGTGACCTTCCGAAGACCGGCGAATCTGGTTCAGTAGAATATGTGACCACTTCAGGTCACGGTCGCTCCCCGAGCTCTTTGGGCAGCTCTGCGAAATAGACAAATAGCATAATCGCTTGTGGAATCTTTACTATAAATTACCGCCCGTAGACTTGCTACTTTACGAAAAGATTTATACCCGTCGGAGCTCTGGGGATGATTTGTCCGTTAGGTTTGTTTATTTTCGTTGCTGGAATAGTAGTTTATTGTTCCTATTTTTTATGTACACTGAGGAAAAAATTGAGTTCTCACGAAAAAAACTGTAATTGATTCAATCAAGGCTGATCAAAATAACTAAATTTTTTTTTCTCAATGTAGAGATTGTTCCTATGGCTTCTTTTATTTTATTTTTAAAGTCGAAGTAATTTAGTGCGTTAATGTTTTAAATAATTTCTCAAAATTGCAATTTTAACACCTGCATACAATAAACTCTAAAAGTAGGTCAAAATTACCGTAAAAAGCTGCATGTAAATACAGTAATAGAAGGCATCTGCGTAAATATTTAGCCAAGGCATATATACGCACTACTTTGGGAATCAGCAAAAATGCAGAAGAAGCCTGGCAGCGGCACGGCGCGTCCTGATGTTAAACGACAGTCACGGCATTTAATTGGCAGCGCCGCACCTGCTTCTAAAATCAACGACGTCGAAGCTGCGCGTTTCGTCAGATTTCGCTCCTCGGAGAATTAGTTTTTTCCAAACTTCAGACATGATTGTTTGCGTCTGCTTTTGAAATGGACAGAAAGAAAGCAAAAACGTACGACGGAGAGGAAAGCATCCACGCGGCGGTTCGTGGCGGAGACGTCCGAGTTGTTCAAGAACTTTTAAGAAAGTAAGTCTTGGCAATAACGCATTTTAACAATCGAAACATAAAAAATATTATTCTAGTTCGTCCATCGGCCATATGTATAAAATTCATTTCCAAAATCATTCCATCACAAAAATTCAGACATACTTGCCTACCTGTACTCGACCTTAATCATCAAAACTAACAAACATGACACTCTCAAAATCTCCAAAACCCCATAACTAAACAAAAAAAAAAAAAAAAAAATCACTCAGCGATGCATCGCCGAACGCGCAGAACAGCGCCGGCGAGACGCCGTTGCACGTGGCCTGTCAGATCGACGATAGAGTCCGAGTCGAGCTGCCCGACAGGCTGTCGATACTGCAGTCGCTCTGGGAAAGCGGAGCCCGAATGAACGCCAAGGGTCCGCGTAAGGAAGCGCCGCTGCATCATGCTGTCAAGTCGCAACAGGTATTGTTGATTTTTATGATTTTTAAGGATTTTTATGGCTGTTGGAAGGTTTTTGACTTTTGGAGAGGAGGCTTTGTTTGATTGAAAGTTGAAGTTGCGTGGCTGTTGTTGGATTGGTCTGACTTGGCTTTGATGGTATAGTGCGGAGTTCCAGCTGGTTGAGCTCCTTTGTTTTTTTTGCGCTGGTCTTATCTTTTTACTGGTGGTTTGAATCATTTGTTGTATCAGTCGGAATGCTAGTCTTTTACGTTGTAGCACTAGCTTTTTGATGGAGAAACTAGACATTGGTACATGACAAAAAGGAAAGCGTATACTTAACCTTGAAATTATCACTTTTTAATAACTAAAAGAACGTAATTTGTGAAATAAAACTTTTATCAGACTTGAAATATCAGTTTTTGTATTAAAATGAAGACAATCGAGTACTTTGTGCCATTAAATTCTCTTTTTTCCGTAATATTTTTTTTATCGTTATTGATTTTATGCACCCAGACGTAGAGTATATCTATGTATGCTGGAGACAAATACATAGGTATAGTTTCAAAGATAATGGAAACACGCTGCCTATGATAGATACTGGCGTAATAGCAAACTATGTTGCATGCTGGGCTTTATTTTTAAGACTTTTTTTAATGAAAATGTATATGCACATTGTCGGAAAAAATGATGATAAGATTAGTAGAACCACTGCAAACTGGAGAACTCGCGATAAAAGCAATAATTTTTTAGTTTTCAGTCTGGCAGCTTTGTAGTTGACATTTCTATAATTATTATCAATAATTTGTCGTAATTTTATCTTTCTATACAGTTCATAATTGTAACTATTAATTTTCGAGAATGTATCTTACAATACATTATATTTTACACACTTTTACTAAAAATTAAAAAACGTTTACTCATGCATACATCATCACAAAAATAAACAGGTGGACGTCGTGAATTTCCTTCTAAATCACGGCGCAAACGCTAACTCATGTGACAGGGATGGCCGAACGCCTCTGCACTTGGTGGCCTCTGCGGCCTCGAAGGATCACAGTAAAAATGAAGCGATTTTCAAATTACTCATGCAGCATGGGGCTAACTTTCACTCGCAAGATACCAGATACAGAAGTCCCCTGATCGAAGCTGTTTGCAGCAGCAACGGTAAAGTTGTTAAATTGCTCTTAGAAGCTGGGTAAGGATAATGTTATAAAATTAATGTTATTATCCGGAGCACGATTTGTTTATTAAATTTGTTTCATTGTTTTTTCACTTTTCTATTTTTTAATGAGAGAAAAGATTCTAAAGAGAAGTTTAACAGTAGAAAGCTCGATCTCAATAAGTCTTACCGGTCTCGGACTGTATCTACTTAAATTATTTTCTAATCTGCATTAGATACATCGAACTAGTGGAGCCTAGTTTTATTGACGCTTGATGTGCCATCAAAATACTTTTGGTTAATATTTAATACACTTACTCGCTATTATACAGTTTTGAATTATAAATAAATTATAAAACTTAAATGTATATTGAATATAATTTTAAAAACGTCAGTACAAACTTTTTTAACCGAGAGATGAGATTCTTTTAAAAAATGGCACTTTTACTTAACTTTTTGTTATCTTCTTCCGTCTTTAAATAAAAAATTATTACAAAAAATGACCCAAACAAAAACAAACCCTCTAACATGAAACCTCCACCCCCGCTTCTCCACAGAGCGCAGATCGACCTCATGAACCGGCTGGGCCTGAGCGCGCTCTTCTACGCCTGCGAGACCCAGAACATCGCGATGACGCGTCTACTTCTACAACATCACGCCAGCGTCCGGCTGCGCGAGCAGCGCAGGCGCTCGTCGCCTCTGCACTTCGTAGCGGGCAGCGGCCGTCACTATACCTTCGGCGACGACGCGGCCAACCGATCGAACGTGCTGGCACGACTCCTGGTGGATAGCGGCGCGGAAGTCGACGCCGAGGACAAGGACGGCTCGACGGCGCTGCACATAGCCGTCGACACGAAGGATGAGAGACTGGTGGCCGCGCTGCTGGATGCCGGAGCTGGGGTGAATGTTAAGGATGATTACGGGAACACGGCGCTGCACGTGCTGCTGCTGACGGCACAGGCGAATACTTGTAACGAGGCGAGGATGGAGAGGATAGCGAGGCTGCTTGTTGAGAGAGGTGACATTTTCAACTGAGTTGCTTTTGGGATTTTACGGGTTATTGACTTTGCTAAAACTTTGCAGAGCTTTTTTGATAAAAAAAAGATGAAGCAGCATTGATTTAAGGATTTGTGAAATGGTTTAAACACTTGAGTTATAGGGACGTTTCTAATGTTGTATTAAGATAAATGCTTTTTAGGTTTTTCTAAAGAATATCAAGTTCCATAAACTTAGCAGTTCCCAATTTAGAAATCTTAGGTGTTTAAATTATCATTTTGGATAAAATTAATATTTTTCAATTCTGAAAAAAGAAAAGAAAGACTTAATTTTTTTAGATCTATATCATTTTTTTTTTAATTTAATTTAAAATTTGTTTAAATTTTATTGTTTACGTTTGAACTTGAATATAGAACTAATTTTTAAAGAAAAAAGTATTTACAACTCGAACTTAGAATCGTACTTCAAAAGTAAATTTTAAATGAGCACTTTATTATTGAAATTTAAGGTCTAAAAATCGACCTATGAATACCTAATTTGCATTTATTTTCAACTGAACGCACTGATTTTTTGAAAAAAATTGTACTAATTATTGCGATCTTAAAACTTTTTTATATGTAAAGAAACTATTTTATCTCGAAACAGGTGCTCTCATCAACGACCAAAACAACAATCTCGAGACACCATTTCACTATTCTTTATGGCGAGGTAACTCTGCCATCGTATCGAATTTCCTGAAAAACGGCGCCGACATCCAAACGCTCTGGTTCGCTCAAAGAGGTAGTTTATCATTCCTATATGAAATTCCATCGTGCAACACCCCGGTAGTTTGCGGAGACAGCGTAGAAGAAGCCTTCATCCCACTGAACGTGGTGGCAGCTCTTGGTAATTGCGAAGTCGCGGATTTATTACTCGAACTTCATAACAGCGTTAGCGTCGAAGCCGAAAACAGCACTGGTCGTCATAATGTGTCCAAAACGCCACTATATTTTGCTGTCAAAAATGGCCATTATCAGGTTGCTAAGTTATTCTTGGATGCTGGATGCAAAATCAACAGGTTAGTTCAGGAAGTAAATTTATGATTGATCATAGTATTAGTTTTACAATATATAAATAATCATTCAGTACCATGAAGAAAACATCAATCGTTTGTTAATATTCACAGGCTAGTTTTGCACAACACGACAGTTCTTCATGTAGCAGTATCAAAAGGAAATGCGGCGTTAGTGTATTTACTCATGGAGTTCGGTGCCAATTCCTCGATTAAAGACGTTTATGGAAGAACCGCGTTGTCTTGTGCTATCGAGTACGGCAGAGAATCACTGGAAAAAATTGCGAAAATACTTGTTATGTATCGAGCTATAAAGGAATTTCAGGATTTGCCTGCGGACAAGGAAGATTTAGAAGTTATTTGTTCGAAACAATGGCTAGAGGATTTTCGATTCAGTTGCTTTTGCGAACTGGCGAAGATGAAGAAGCACATTCTTTGTGATAATGTTTCTATGAGTGCTGTGATATATAAAGACATTGATTCTTTAGCGGTATGTTTGGGTAATGAAAAAATTATCGATGTTTTTACTTCGGAAAACATCGAAGAGATGTATCCGATTTATTGTGATATGCTGAGAATCCACTTTGATTTGGGTTTGGAAAGAAAGATATTATTTGATTCCGCGATGAAGACTTTGAATATAATTTTTAAAAATGTGATGGAAGAATTAGGATTCGAAACGTTGCCGGATATGATCCTGCAGAAAATAATGTATAATTTTAATTTAAGGGAATTAAAAAAGATTAAAGCATTTATTAACCCTTAACGTGCTTACTTTAGTAAAATCAGATAAAGTACATATTTGGGATACATGCGATCTCAGAGATTAAAATGTTTTCGGCAGATCAAGGGATTTCCGAAACTATTCTTTGACCGATCATCAGAATTAATCTGCGCTAGGCGCGGGCACTACTTGTTTGGCAACCAAAGAAACAGTTAGGCGCAGGTAATATGAATATGCCTCCTGTGTTTAAACGTATGAAATGTGACACAACCATTCAAAATGTATATGTCTATTGCCGGGTAATGCGTGGGGCTACCTAATGAACTTTTAGAGTCGCTCGGCAGTTCGTAAGTACCTCTATCAAGTTTTATCAAAATAGGAAAAGGAAAAGGTACGGACAAAAAGTTACAAGTCACTTGCTTGACCAAATAGGTCATAGGTGGATAAACCAAAATTTCTAAATTAAGATGTCAAAAAATGTAAAACTATTGCATTTTTTTTGTATTTTTTTAATTTATCTCTGTCGGTAATAAAGTGTACAATTTCACTGCTTCTTGTAAATAAATACTCAATAGACTTATAATTATATCTTTGCTTTATAACTATCGAAATAACATTCAATCGGTGTAACACGCAACATAACGCATTATAAAATGAGACCCAAAATATCTTTATGAAAAACGTCAATATCAATATTTAGTTTCGAAATTACAAAAGTAGGATGTTCAAAAAACTACAATTTACAGCAGTCTGTTTTATCTTTCATTTGACATTTTTATATACCCTAAATAAATATTTAGCTGGACTGTCCTTTTAAATTTTAAAGATGCAGTAATAAAATTGTCATGAATTTCATTTTAAGTAAAACTATGTTCGGGTCATAAAATTCAGATTGGAAATTTACAGACATTTATATAGCCTATTCTTACAACTTTCATAGATGACAGGAATACTGTCGTCATACATGTTAAACTTGCTATAATTATCTTGTGGAAAGTTATATTGAAAATAAACCTTAAATTTCAATTAAAATTTTAATTATCATTTTCGTGTATCCCTAAAAATGATAATAATGTTGTATAAATGCTTTTAAAAATGTAAAAGTAATTGTATATTTCTGTTAAAAATCTGTATAATTTATTTAAAAAGCTATAAAATTGGAAAAAAGTGTTAATTTATTTTATAAAAGAGCAATATTATAATTAAAATTGTTCATAAATTCTGTACACATTATATAAATTTGTTTTAAGTGTTAAACGCTGAAAATAATTATTTGACTAAATTTAGCGATTATAATGTAGCAAGTAAAGAGCATGGATATAATGAAATGTTTTATTGTAGTCAATTGTTAAATTGTAACAACTTATGCAATTCTTAGTAATATCACTCAACTCGAATAAATTCGACTATGTTACATTATGAATTTTATATTTTTGTGATATGGAATGGTACTGCACTTCTTTCATATGTATATTATTATTTTCAAATTAAATAAATCGATATTTAATAAAATACTGCTGCTAGTTTTGAAAGCTAACGAGCAATTGTTTTCTAAAGGGACGATATAATTTCATATAAGATAATTGATTTAATTTAATCATTCATTTTTTAAATCGTTAATCGGCCATTTTTATTATTTTTTATTCTATAAACAGACACCGAAACTTGGTATTTCTTGATTTACTCACATGACAAGATGTTTACGGTTTATACTTTATCATTATTTTCGTTTATTTACAAAATCCACCGCAAGCACCTTAACACTTCTTCAATACTGCTCGTTCTATTTGCAAAATACTTAATCTTGTATTAGCTATGTGCATCATCCAAGCAGAATCGCTTGCTGATAAGATATTGAATTTTTGGACCCCTGCAATGCATTAGCTCGAAGAAAGATAAAAAAATTATCATAGCAGAATAAAAAAATAAATTTAGCGTTTTTTCTTAAACCAAGTAATTTTAATGTCGTTTACATCTGTTTCTTTATTCCCTTTTTAAGAATATAACTACTCTCTTAATAAAATCTTAAGAAAACGACTTTAACAGACAAATAATAGAGTAAAAGTTTTTTTTTCTTTTTGATTATGAAAGAACTTATTTTTCTCTAAAACAATTTTTAGTTAAAAAATATTGAAGTCTAATATAATATTTCAAGTTTTATTTTTGTCTATACGTGTTCTGCATTTTAAATGTAAATGCTCATTGAAAAAGTCACACTATTTTAAACATTAGCTAAATGAATAAAATTATAATTTTATAGCCGCGAAAGACTGTGCAGGTATTGTACATTCGAGTTTTCGAGCTCAATGCGATGTAGGTGTCCTCTGGGTCAATGAAATAAAGATCACCTAAGAGTAAATATATATTTTCAGTTTCTCAAACAGTTTCAATTTCACCCTAAAAGTGAAATTCTTCAAATAATTATAGTACGGAAACTAATGTCATTTATTATTATAAGCAATGCAACGTGCCATATATATTTTTCTATTTTTTTTGCTTTATCTTCACATAATCTATCCAGAAGGATCTCATATTAAAAACATCATAAATATTCTTTAGGATTTTTTTCAATTCTGCACATAGCGAATAATTAGACGATTAATTGTATAATAGTTGCGGATTTTTTTCTTATTCGAAAGGGCTAAAGAAACGTGGCTCGTCGGGATTATCGAGCTATTTACACGTTGGAATGTTTTAAAATTTTTAAAAACTAAAATACACTTATCTAATTATTTACATGCTTTGAAAATACAATATCGTATAAAGTGAATTAAAAAAATTTGTTGTCTGAAAATTTCTACATATAAATCTAACAAATGTGTTCGAACTTAAATCTTGGTTATTTATGGCTACTAAAATCTTAAATTAACAAAAATGGCAACAGACATAGATGTATATTTAAAACTTACATTAAATCTTAAAATAAATGGAAATTGAATAACGAGGATAAAACAAATGTTCGCCTTTAAGATATTAGGCAAATTATTGATTTTTCCCTAAATGCTAAAATACGAGGAATATCTCGAGTCAATCAAGGAAACGGTAAGATGATTCTGTTTTACCGACTATGCATTTTGTTTCAATAAATTTAAATTTCATTATTTACATACATTGTTACGTATCTTATCTCTAAGTTTAATACTTGTTTATACAATTAAAATGTTTATTTACTTTGAAATACAAAGAGCTTGTCTAGTTGCTAGACATATTTTAAGGTCTTACAATCTTGATACCAAGAAATATATTACTGCATAAATTTTTCTTTGTGTACATACTTAATGTACAACTTTCAAATTCACATATCTTTCATTATATAAATACTTTTGATATTGCAACTTTACAAGGCATATTTTGAATTTTCCCAATAAAAAATTTGAATTTTATCAAATTTAAAAACTTTAGTTGTTTTAAAGAAAAGAAAGATCAAATTATACGACCAACATATAATTATTTTACATTTATACACTTTAAATATTAAGTGAATTACAAAACCGATATAATCAGAAAGTAGAAAAGAAACAATTAACTTAGTCAGTAAAACAGTACTTTCGCACCTCCTAAAAATCACATTCGTCTAAAGTCGATATCGTGAAAAAACTTCATTGTATGTTCATATACAAAGTTTATATGGAAAAAGATCGTACCTGGACAGCAAAAGTTAAGTCACTAAAAATTATTAGTGAATTAACAAAATGATTCGCTGAATCAGCCACGTATGTTGCTGGATTGGCAAATTATAATAGCTGGTTCAGCTAAATTAGTTAAGGAGTTTGCTTATAGCTGTAATCAATTTCAGCTGAAACAGCGATCATTTTCCATAAAACATTGCACTCATTCACAACAGTAAATGTCTTAACATTTTTTTTTTCACTTATCGATTTCGCTTTTAGGTAACGTTGATAAACTAGCTATCGTACGCGTCAGATCATCTAAAAACGAATAGAAGAGCGACGAGAATGACGAGTGTTGAAAGGCTGAAGCTGCAATTTGCCGTTGAATCGCAGTCAAGTCTGTCTCGGTGATAAAATGTTGCAGGAGGGTGCTCATCACCTGGCTTGCACTGCTCACCACGTTGCGCGAATTCCTCCTAGAAGTAAATGTTTATTAGAGCTACTTGAAATACAAATACAGTAGTAATTTAATTAATTAAAACTTTTATATAGATGTTGAGTTTCTTCGTAGTACCGAAAAAAATTCTTTTACAAAAATCTTTATGAAGTTACTTTAATCGATCGAAAAAATTTAATAAAATCAATGATGTTACAAATTAAACGAAAAGTATTTCCATCAACAAATCGGAATTCCCCAATTAAACGCATTTAAAGCAATAAAACGCGCAGCTTTACCGCCTCCCGGCAAACTAAAACGGCAGTATCAGCGACCGCACTAAAGAGAACAAAAAACCAGCAGCAGAGCGAGTCGAACAGCAAAAAAGGGAGGAAAAGCCGAGGCCGAACGCTAGCCAATCGAACGGTAAAAGGCGCATAAAAAAAGGAGGGGGTGGAAAATATATAGAGACGTAGAGACGCGGGCGAGCGCGAGCGGCTCGTAAAAGGCTCGGATTTTATTACCTGGCAGAGGTCTCGGCAGGGCGGACAAATCAGGGCGCCCTTGTGAAGCCACTCGTTCTGCATTATCCTGATGGCGATCTCCTGGCCGGCGTGGTAACACGTGTACGTGTAATTCGTGACCTGCGCATAGAGAATGAGAAAGAGAGGGTTAGATAGTCAAGAGGGATGAACGTTATTTATTTTAAGCGTCTCGGGGCTCCGTGCCGTGGATAAAGCCTATCGTATATTTTCTTCTAGGTGTGACACGTGCGCCCGCGATAATATAACTAACGCTGACGTTATAAATTTAATTGCCGCGACGATGAATGGCTCTTGAAAGCGGCCGAACAAATTGTCATGCGTGTAAGTTGGATAGGCCGCCGTTACGTGGAAAGAGAAGCAGCTGTACGCGATTGGCTAAAGATAGTACGCTCTAGATGTACGCGTAACAGTTTTCGATTTAATTCTGCGAGCCTCGCTGTTAATAAATTCTATAGAATATTTCAAATTGTATAAAATCTAATAATAGAATTTCTATGATGCGATTTGTCAAGTTTTCATTTTTATTTTATAGTATTGGTTTTTTGCTACTGATAATTTATTTAAATCGTAATGAAAGTAAATTTATTCTGATTAAATGCTTTTTTAATAAAACAAGAAATTTTAATTTCTTGAAAATAAATTCATTTTAATTTCCAAATTGCTCGAAAGAATTATTATTAACAAAGAAAGTGATTCTAAAACTTTTATTTATTTAGTAAAATAATTCTATTAACTTTTATTAAAAAATTAGCAGTACATTAAACTTTATACCAGTTAACCACTGACTTATATGTGACAAAGCAAAAACCAGATATGATCAAACGAACTAAATAATTAATTTAAAAAATGAAATTTAAATTTCGTTCATTATACACATCAACTACATCAACACGCGATTTTTCAAACTTTTCATCTCAAAACTCAAGTGTCCGTTCCCACTACAAAAGCCTAAAATACTTTCACAAAAAAAGCACCGAAAATCTGCCACCCCCTTCCTTTCTCATCGTAAAACATATTTTCGCCGAAACAAGACGGCGCAACAGCCCTGACGTGTATACGTCTGTACGATTATTGGGCTCGTTAGCGCGGAGTCACGTGCGCTACCGGCCCGCGCTCGCGCGGTACATACTAACCATAATGTGGAGCCTGCCTGCCTCGCACTTGTACTGGTAGCAGCCGGAGCCCCAGTGCTGCCACTGGCGCATCTGCTTGCACGTCCGCTCCTCCCACATCTGGTTCGTGTGGTCGAAGCAGCGCGACTTCTCGCCGTACTTCTCCAGGGCGAAGTTCTTCTTCGGATCTGCGGGACGAAGAAATCGATTAGCACGCTGCTGGGTTATCGAGAGGGAATGGGGGGTTGTAGGTTACAGAAGTGTCGTTTGCGTTTGTTTAAGCATGAAATTGAGGTATGTAGTTGAATTTGAATTAAGTATATGAGTTTGTTTGTTTTGTCATGTTTTTTTAGTGATATATTAGTTAGTAGATGGTTAATGGATTTCTTTTGAGAGAGTTATAAGACTAAAAGCAGTTTCCTTAAATCTGATATAAATGAAAAAATTCTTAGTTTCTTGCAGGATAAACAAGTGATAAAATATATGATCTATTTTTAATGAAATAATTGCTCAAGAAGTCGTTCCGAGTTGAAATCCAGCAGAAACTTTTTACACCTCTAACGGAAAAGTTCTCACAGAGAATTTTTCATGAAGGGTCATTTCATATTCTTTTAAAATCCTCAAAGATTCCTTTTGCGGCATTTAAAATGAGCCCATTCGAAATTCTGATATTCAAAAGGCACTCATTTCGCATTCATTTTGACGTTTGACTTGCCCTCCCCTCATACTTTTATAAATTATTCCCCGCACTTTCAGGAAAAGCACGAAAAGTGTCTCTAGAAAGTATTAACGCGAGCGTTATTCAAACCATAAAGGAAACAATCGCGGCGAACGTTTGCGTAACGGTGAAAACACAGCGAGCGCAAATCAATAATGGCATTCTTCCGAGCGCAAAGCCTCCCGCAATAAGAAAATCGTCGAAGAAGTCTCGTAAAACGCATATCGGAAGTAGCAAATTAAAAACTCCTTTTCCAAGTTTTCTCGGCGTGCATCAATCGGGCCAACTTGCGCCGATGTATAACGAGAAAATGACGCTTGTCGAAAGCCAAGTGCTTATGCAAACTTTTTTCTGCGCGCCGGCCTCGTTATACAGCCCCGCGCGCGAGTTTCGCCGGCGAGCGATCGAGCATGCATGTATTCGCGCAGCTGCGCGCGCTTCGAGAGAGATGGAGCCGTAAAGCATCGGAGAGCGCCTCGTAAATGTAATCGTAAAGCGAGCGCGGCAGTCGAAGTGCCCCCCCCGGAAAGAGTGGCCCCACCAAGCTGGATGCGTATGCGGGGGATATGCTGCCTCGGCTGTTTTTCTTTTTTCTTCTTTAGGCTCGCGTTTTTATTTTATAAGGCCTGGAGATGGCCCCGGCGAAATTGCCGGCGCGCTTCTGCAGAGCGCTGCGCGGATGGATTGCGTTGGATTTTAATATTGATCCTGCCTGTCTGCTGGAGATGCTCGATTATGCAATCAGTTTGTTGTGCGTTGCTTTGAGGTCCGATTGTGAGGTTTTAGAGTCACTCTGGTTTTTTTTAAGGTTTAGCTATTAATGAGGATTTGGAGGGGTGGATGTACTTACGTGGATTGTTGTCCTCGTAGAGGCAGTGGGAACCCCGGACGATCGTGTTGTTGGCTCGCCACGTGAACTCTTGGTTGTAGGGGCAGTAGTCGGCGAGCGAGACCGAGCCGCCGTAGTACTGCTCGCGTCCGCGCGGCACGTTTGGAATCCAGTCGAAATTCTATTGGAATTTCAATTGTAAGTAAAAAATGTGAACTCGTACTTTTTCGTTAATTTTGTATTCTGAATAATGAAAATAAAGAGCGCTTTTATTTACAGAAACGTTATTACACGAACGCGTGTCTTACCAATCTCGGGACTGATCTACTGTGAAAATATTTTGCTTAAAAGTTTTTTATACATATTTATTTTTCTTTTTCATGTTCAAATAATTTATACGATTAATTAAAGCTTTCGTAAATATGAAAATAAATGAGCGTTAAATGAGCTGAATATTTGAATATAAATTATTTTTCTGTATTACTCCAGTATTTAATTATTTTATTTTATACATAATAAATTAATTTTAATTTTTGCTAATTTTCAAGATAACATTATGCCATCATTAAAAGATTTACTTTTCATTAATTTTTCGCTACATCAATTACACTGTAATTATCAAAACAACACGCATATAACATTATACAATCTCCTCGACACATTGTACATCACAAACGTACATTTACCATGCATAACTATATTACCCAAACTCTCATCAATCTATGAATTTAATGTTTATTCAACATTATCTATTTAACTATCAAGAGGACTCACCTGATACTGTTGCGGCAATGGCTGGGGGTACTCGATGAGGTTACAGAGGGCGACGGAGCTGCGGTCGTCTGTGCACTCTGTCTGGAGCGGGTCACGTTTCACTTTGTTACAGAACGGGTGAATTGATCTGCCCCTATATTGGAAGACGCAATGAAGAATCAAAAAGCCGCTCTTGTACGATTGTTGCAATAAAATTTTCGTTAGTTTTTTTTTTTTTTAAGTTTTTGCTTTCTGTATACTTACGACTCGCTTTCTACATCTTTCCTGCATGGCAGCAAGAAGGAAAAATGAAATTTCATAAAATTGTTAGTACGGCAGTGAAAATGAATAGCAAGGAAAATTATGTAGCTTCATGGGAATGAATTTTTTACGATGAGCCATTATAAAAAATGAAAACATTTATAAATTTAAAAATACCGCGCGGTTGAAAATCCGTTCAAATTTAAACATTCATCGTGTGTTTATATTTAACGACTGAAAATCAGCTGCACATATTGTGAAAAATGCTATTTTTATCTCTTAAATTTATTTTACTTTATTCATTAAATTTGCACAGTTACACAAATCTTTTTTTCCTTTTTTTTAAATTCACACAAAATGGCAAATCCTTTAACTATGCAACAAAAAATGACAAAAAAAAACTAAACCGAGAATCCATATACGTACGAGAGTTTCGACGATTTAGTCGTGATCCACTCCTTGCAGGACTTCATGGCAAAGTCGCAGCCGAGCTTGTGACCCCAGCCGAGCTCCTGGGCCATTGAATAGTTGGCGCTGTACCAGCCCGTGTCCTCCATCAGCGCCAGTGTAATACGCGAGTAGACAGGATTCTGCGTGTGCGTGCCCGTCATCGCCTCGTTCTGCGTGTTTGATAAATTAAATTTTTAACAAGACATTTAGGCTTTTGAATGGGAGTCAGATGCGGCTGAATGGAAGTGAAATGAAAGTGGAATGTGACGTATGCATGTACTGGATGAACGTTTTTTGCTTGCTGGTTTACGTTGATTCGTTCTTTTTACGATGCTTTTTTAATTAATTTATGCTTTTAATGTCAAGCAGTCTTAGTGAAAATAAATAAATAAATAAATAGATTATGAAAATGAAAAGAAATTCTTTTTCATTAAAATTTTAAGCGCTGAAATGTTATATCCTAAAGCTTACTTTAATTTAATTTTGTTATTCACTTTTTCAGTATATTATTTCATGTAATGCAAAAAACTTAAAATATAAAATAAAAATGTATATGCAGTTTTAACTTTATCCGATTAAAGTGAAGAAAAAAATTAAAGAAAGTCTGAGGGATCAGTTTCTTTTTTAAAATATCTTGTGCTGAACTCGCTCATTCGAGGATTCATCAATGATTCTGTCCTGTTATTGATATTAACCACTTAATGGAAATTAGCCGATGATATTCTAACACATATATACATGTTTATTCAAATTACTCTCTCGATATGAATCAATTTCGAAGTAATAACTAGAAGTGCATTAAGCTTTCAACTCTTGTAATTTCGGATAATGTGTGTTTACGAATTTATGACGCGCAAATACTCGATATAATTATAGCTACTTTTTAAGTGTTTTTGAAGCTTGCGATAATGTAAAATGCTAATGCGCCGTATTATATGCGTTTCTTATGCCCTTAAATTGTTTGCTTTTAAAACGCATATTTGCTTAATTACGTAAATGGATTAATCAACGAGCTGTTCGATATCAGTACGCCAAAAATACGTCGATTTAATGGTTTGGATTTTATGACGTTTTCAAATAATAAAATAAAATCGAAATCGTAAATATTCCTTTGATAGTGGACTTTTGAATAAATGAAAAATTATATTTTGAAATTTAATTCTTGTATTGTACTTTGAGTCCGAATTTAGTAATGTCATGCTTTACTATTACAAAATATTACAGTGCACGTAAGTTGAATTTTTGCATACAGAGCATGGAAATATGAATTTTAAAAATAATTTACATTTCCGTATCTCTGGAGAAATTTGTGAAAAACTAGCTGAAATTTGATTAAATAAAGGAGAAATGTATATATGCATATTTCTTGCCATGTACGGGAGATAGCCTCTTTTGGCTTTCCTGATGTTAGATAACAAACTGTGTTTTAGTGCAGTTACTTAAGATTGGCAAACGTAAAAATGTTTTTTGAAAGTTTAAAGAGAATAAATTATAGCGCACCGAATAAGAAGAATTTGCATTAGATAAAATTGAGAATTTTATAATAGTTTATTTAAAGCTGAATTGCTTAAACTTGTGATAAAATCTTAAAATTAAGTAACAAAAGAGTTAATTTATACACTGTTTTAGATCATTGGGAATATGTTTTTAGATAATAAAAGAAAAAGCAATTTTAGTACACAAAGTCAGTTCTCATTAAAACTAAAAACCTTCTCATGCCTAAACTAGATATTAAAATTCAGTTTTCCATTTATTGTTATATTCAAAAGTTTGAAGGAATTTATTACTTTTATACTTAGTTCTTTGGTGAAGTAATAAAACTAGACTAAACCCGCATTAGAGTAATACCGTATTTGAGAAATAAGATTTGTAAACAATGTCTAGTAATTTAAAATTGTTGTGAAGACAAATTAACCCAACTTATAATTTTCTAAAGAAGAAAACTTCTACAAAAACAAAATCGAGCACTAAACAAAAAACTGCACTGTTAGTACAACTCTACAAAATCAACAAAAAAGAACATCAACTCACCTCGAATACGCGTTTTTCCCAGTGCGTAAGGGCGGTGCCATCCTCGCCTTGGTCCTCGAGTTCGGCACCCTCCAGGTCACGACAGCCAAAGTGCGCCCTGACTTCCTCGCGGACTTTGGGCGTCACGATCATCTGCATCTCTCGGCGAATGCCGCCGCCGTGTACTTGCCAGGAATGTCTTACGATCTTGCGTATCGTCGTCTCTTGCCACTGGTGCGTCTGTAGCCTAGAATTAAGAAGAGATGAGGTGTTATTTTGATTGTGAGAAAGGGGGATAGTATGTTTTGTTGAGCGTATTTGTAAAGGGTCGAACAGGCCTTTTGTAAGAGGGTTAGTAGAGTGGAAAATTAAGTGGATGATAATTAGGTCTTAAGTAAGGAGGTTCATTTAGGAATTGGGAGCGATTAATAAAATTGGGGTAGTTAGTTTGGGCTTTTCGACTTTTAAATGATTATGTAGGTCTAACTAGCTAAATATCTGTACTTACAAGGAGAGTATAATACATTCGGGTCATAGATTCGGTTTAAACTTTGGAATGTATTTTTAGGTAGGAAATAATGAATGAAGCTATAAAGAAATTAATGCACAACTTATTATTCATTTCAACGCGAAATTTATTTTGTAATTTAATAATAACTAGCGATTTTTGTTAAAAAAAAAATGCAAGAAAATTTCAATCGTTGAAGCTATTTTTTCACATTTTTCTTAAATTAATACTAGAAACGTCTGTAATTCGAGTTTTCCCATTCTCACTACCGTACTACTCCAGCTTTGCTCATTTTTTGGTACTTTAAAACAAATTTCAAAGTTGGAATCAAATTCCGTAAAGAGGATTTTCTGCACTAGTTTACATGTTTAGAGTGTTCAAACTCATTTTTTGCTCATTGTAAGTCCGTATTAAAATGGGCCTTTTCAAATCCATGTTTTATATTAAAATTTCATATTAAAATTATTTCTTATTTGCATAATACAAATACATATAACATTTTCGAATATTCCATGATAATGCAAATATATCAAAATGTAAGAGACTCCATAAACCAGAAAAAAATTCTTAAACTGCCACGCGAAAATGCGCTCCATTGTGAGAAATTTCGCTAGCCAAGAAAACGCGAAGTGCTGAAGACAAAAGTATACTCCGAAGTAACAAGAAAAAGCCCTTCGGCGCGACAAGAAAATCACAGTCGGAAAATGCATCCCCGTAAAATCCGCGAGTCCATTCCTCTCGAGCATCAGAAGACAAAAAGAAAAGGAAAAAAAAAAGGACGGACGGAAACGAAATAACCGTCCGGAAGGGCGGCAACAGCGAGAGTATAAGAATAAAAGGCGCGACGTTCCATTTTCACGTCATTTGCTCGGTTTTTGCCGGAGCCCTCCGCAGTGCGCGGGAGGGAAGAAGTAGGCTAAGAGCCGTGGCACGTCGACATTCATCATTCCGGGGCGCGGAGTCGCGCGACAGATGGTAAGGAGAATTATTCCGAAGTGAAGTTGTATGAAGCATCGCTGGGTGAAAGGGCGTTAACGAAGTGGCGTTGATTGTTCGATGAAGCAAACGAGTCTTTAAATTTCTTTGAAGGGAGAGTTTTATTTGAAGAGGTTGTTTTTTAAAGGTGCTTTAATCTTGTTTCTTGTTTTAATGATAAAACTGTCGCGTTGGTGGTAGGTTTGTATGAAGACGTTGTGCAGTATGAATGTGGAGTTGACTACTCTTTAATTTTAAATTAAAAATTGAATGAAAAGATTTGTTTGGGATTCCAGCAAAATTAATGAAGAGTGTAATGAAGTAATCTCGTCTACCTGGAAAATTAGAAAGCTCTTAATCAAGGTTTAACTTAGGTAACTTAATTATTACAACGAATGTGGCTTCTAATTAGCTCCCAATTAAAGCCTAGTTAGGATTTAGGAATAATTAAGCTTAACTAATTAATTTCCTATTCGGGTGTCGCAAAATGAGACCACTTTGGATTTTATAAAAATTGATTTTGTTAACGAAATTTAAGTATAGAGACACTATGAATACACTGTCATGAAATTAAAATTAAGCAAATTTAATTGTATTTAAAATAAATTTACAAAATACATAATCGCTAACTCATTAAAGTCTGACTTTTGCAAAGCAACAATCAGATCTCATACATTAAAGCAACCATCTCAAAATACAAGCCCGAAGAAAAACTCCGTCGACTCTACACATCACCCAGTAAACTACTCACATTGGTTCCGCACATAAACCGAGAAAAATCATGTTTACTCATTCGAGAACACAGCTCATCCTTCCGCGTCTGTATACAGTACGCAATGCAGGAACGATTCCATTAAAGCAGCAATACGAGGCATCGGGGGATTCGCTGCATTAGCGCAACTTTATTAGAAACGCAAAGCCAAGCCCGCTGTCCGGAAGAAAGAATACAAATAGAGAGACAGCATAGCCGAGCGCCAGCCAAGGAAAAGAGGCGCAAAGACGTGTCGACGGCTGCGCTCGCGCGTATTTGCTTTTGAAATTGGAAAATTCCAGCCGGGGGAGAGAGGAGGGCAAGACGTGATAAACCTTCTGTCTGGCGCTAGTAGCGCCTCGCGCGCTCGTCCCGGCTTTCCTTTGAGGCGAGAGTAGGGAGCCTGGGAGGAGGAAGATTCATGGAGCTCAGCGTGCCGCGTAATTTTGATTCGCGCGCCGGCGGGGAATTCGCGAAAAAACGAGGCTGCAGGCGATATATATTCTGCTGGAATCTCACGGGCGATGTTATTTTTTAAACGCTGATAGAGCGCTCGGCTTGAGAATGACTCGGGAAAGAAATTCGGGGGAAATAATCCGTGGAAATGTGGATAATGAAATGGAGAGCGAGTGGAGGGCTGGAACGGGGTCGGAGATGGAACAATTGTGGTGACGTTGCGGGGGCTGGGATGAGAAAGATGATTCGGGGACCTGTAAATATATTGCGGAACGTTCGTGGCTTGGGATCAAAATTGCTATTTTTTTTTAGTTCAGGGAAGAAAAAATTATAAGAATGATTGGCTTGGCTTGGGAAATGGAAAACGGAAGTGGATGAAAACTAATTTTCCTTTTCATTAGATACCAGGAAAAAAATTGAGTAAAAGAGTTCTTGACTGTTAGATGCATATATCTATGACGTGTCAGTATTAAAATTATATCTGTATAATAAGAAGATTGTTAAAAATCACCAAATCTGTTTAAATTTGAACGAGTGAAAATCAGCTACACATATTCTGTGTAATGTTATTTTCTTTAGTTGAAATTATTACTGTATTCATTGAATTTTATTCAAGAACTACACAAATCATCTGTTTTCTTTAATAAAATTTACACAAACACAAAATTTTTTACTGTGTACCCACACTAACACTAAAATATTTTTCCTCACTCTCAAAACGAATAGAGAAATCCTCGTATAGAAATAACCCAAGATTATAAACTATATGTATATATTTTATAAGTTTTCCATCAACAAAAGCAATTTCCACAAAGTAAGAACCCTATACTCTCGGCCGGCATCAGCTCGACTCAATAAATCCCGGGCAAAGCAATATTCTCGGCGAATCGAAATACGCACGTTGTGTTGAGAGGTGGTTTTCCGGTCTCGGTGCGCTTGGTCCTGGGCTCGCCCTTCTCGTCCCTATAGAAGGCGTAGAGGCTCACGGAAAAGCCGAGAGCGTGCAGGATCTCGTGTTTCACGGTGCTCAGCAGAGTTTCCAGCTCCTGCGGCTTCGTGCTGATGCTCTCCGGGCAGAGGTTCGCGTGACCCGCTATAGGACTGCGAACAAAGAAATAATGCATGATGCGAATTCGTGGATATGTGCTTTCTCCCTCTCTCCTAGTGCGGCTAATGTTTGTTGTTTACGAACGTTGGCTGCATCGAATCGCTTTCTGCCGCTGTTTCTTCGCGGAAGATTTCAATTTGAGATTGGGAGAATAACGGGGGAAATCATTTTAAACGAGGGCTTTCTTATTCTGAGGGAATGTTTTGGTTTGCAAACTAATATAGATTTTTTAAATTGCTGGGTGAAATTATTTTTGCAATTTTATAATCTTGGTATTTAATGTTTCATAGGCAGTTGGGCATGCAGTAGAATAAGGAAATTAAATAGAAAAATTATTCTCGTAAAATTTATTCAATCAATATAAAACAATAAATTTCCGTCGGCTTTAATGTTTTATAAAGCAATATAAGATACTATCATTTTTCAGGGGAATAATTTTACAACGGTACCTAATAATAGAATTTCAAATCGAAAAGCTTTACGACTGCCGAGCCCTTTAATAAAACATTTAATATGAATGGTTCTCAGACTGACAGAAAAAGATGAAAAAGGAGTCGAGCACAATTTTCCTCAGGAACGTCAAAGGGTTTTAAGAGATCTGGTGAATTTCAATTTCGTCTGAAGGCCGATTTCTTTTATTATTTTAATGAAACTTTTCTATTTGAGGAATGGAGATCTCTTTTTTGCTCTTAGAACCGCTTCAACTTTAGTACACACACACACACACACACACATATATATATGTACATATATATATGTATATATATTTTTTAATTAAAATGTCAAATATACTCGTATAAATATAAATTTAATAAAGAGCGGTTACTGTGTCTAAAAACGATCTCTTTAGTCTCTCAGTATAAGTAACAAAAAACACGAAAATCAATACATGCGTTACAAAAAATATGGTATGCACCAAGGGCTAGTGAGCTTTTTTGAC